>JAYKAV010002914.1:492934-553756 GCA_035582835.1 Phoebastria nigripes
TTTGGATTGGACATTAGGAAAAATTTCTTTACTGAAAGAGTGGTTAAGCATTGGAACAGGCTGCCCAGGGAAGTGGTGGAGTCACCGTCCCTGGAAGTATTTAAAAGATGTGTAGATGAGGCGCTTAGGGACATGGTTTAGTGGGCATGGTGGTGTTGGGTTGACGGCTGGACTCGATGATCTTAGAGGTCTTTTCCAACCTTAATGATTCTATGATTCTATGAAAGCACTTCTAGCTGGATCACAGCTCTAAACCCTTTGTAATTCCAGTGTTATGGGAACTGCTGCATTCTGCATAAGGCCAAGCAGCTATCAGACACCCAATCCAAGAGAAAAATCCAGCCTGTYGGTGTATACAGTCCATTCAGGATCTGCAAGTCCCAAGTCTACAGTTTGCCCAGTGAAAAAAAAAAAAAATTTTATTGAAGTGCAGAAATTACAGACTTCATTCTGTATGGATTTCAGCACTATGATTATATTATGTCATGTGCCAAATGTGCACTTGCTGAAGTTAGTGTTCATAATGTCTCCTACTTGAATTCTACACAATTTGATAAGGGCTGAGGTATACAGTAGTACTTCCATACCTAGGAATCCTGTCTCCTCTACACAGCTGCCTATTTTCATGAAACTTGGAGGAACTCGAAAGCTTGGAGATCACAACCCTGCTGCCAAATTTAGCTGAACTTCATCAGCAGGCTTAAATGTTATTTGGGAGACAAAGGGAAAGCAGCAAGACTTACTGATTGAGGTACCCACCTACGCATAACCTTCTAATCTTCATCTCCTTAGGAAACTAGAGTACAAAACCATGCTTGTAATATTCATGATTACCAAAGAGGGATCTTCAAAATTTACATAACCTTTTCCCAATTTAGTTTAATCTCTGCAAGTCTGCGGACAATCTCAGCTGAACTCTCTTACCTCCTGAATAACACTGGCTGTTAAATGGTGGAGCACTCAATAGAAAACCAAGAAGACCTAGATGGTAAACATTATGCTCAGTCTGGCAATTTATATATTTTTATTTTTTTAAATGCATTTCATTTTCTCTCCCTCTGCTAGTGTTTTTTGCACTGGAACCTCTCCTATGGGCTAACGGCCAGTAAGTGTAGCTCAGGTGGCATGTTGTTAACTCACTTCACTGTGATAATAATATTGCACGCTTCTTGCACTGTGGGCTGCTGGGTACAGGGGCTGTGAGCATGCGGGCATTTTCTAACAAACACACCCATGTCAATCAAACAATACTGAAGCTGTAAAGCTGTGGGAAAAACCAGCAAGATCAGCAGAAAAAAAGCTCCATCTGTGAAGCTCTCCTGTTTAGAGGAGACCTGGTAGCTTCTTCCAGCCAGGGTACCGTGGTGGGCCCTGAACAGGCTTCTTGGGCTTTACCATAGGACAAATAAGGGTAGGGCAGAGTTAGAGGCAGAAACCCTTGGAGAACCATAAAACCAATGCTGGTGCACTCTGTTGGCTGATCCAAGCCCAGGTGAAGTCAAAAAGTGACTTTGTATTGATCGCAATGAGCTGTGGGTCAGACCCACTTGGGAATATTCATGAGAGCTGAGCTTTGGCCCACCTCTACTCATCTTGAAGTCCCCAGCTGCTCTAGCATGAGCATGAGTGATAACAGAGCAATACTGAAATTCGGAAGAGTTACCATGGGCTTCGATGGCAGCAGGGAGAGACAGAATTTGAGTCTGTTTTACCCCCGCTCTTAGTCCTTTTTCTTGGCTCTGATTTCTATTAATTAGTCTTTGAGAGTCTGAAATTACATGCAACTGATCTGCAGGAGACAGGTAAGCAATAAAAAGTTTGTGGAACTAACTTCTGATTAAAGCTCCTGAATAATCCAGTTGTTGAGACAGGGTGGAAAAAGGGCAAGGGATAAATAAGGAAGTGGAAAGAATTAGAAAGATGTAATTTCAATTTTTTTCACTGTAGAGCTTAAAATGATAAAACCCAGAGACCTCAAGCATGAGGTAATTTTCCCCAGCATCCTGCTTTCTAAAAATATCTGCTAGCTCTCTTCTTTCTCCACCTAATTAAAAGGACTGATGTCAGAGCCTTCAGTTATGTCAACAGCTGCCCTGCCTTCATTTCCCTCCTCTTTCCTACCTGTGACAGCAGATGCCGTGTGTCTGCGAAAGGCAGAGTCACAGGGCTGCGCCAAGACCTTCCCCTTGGGTGTGTTAGGGAGGGGTGTGAGGATTGAACTCCACAATAGTGCCGTCAGGCAGAGGAAAAAAAGCAGAAGGGAAACCCTGACCAAAAGCAAAACTTGTTCTTTCCATACATTCACATCTTCTGTTTGCCTATGCTACAAAGCACCCAGTTTGTGGGACATCGTCAAAGACTACAAAGTCTAAAAGAACAGTGTAGAYAATATCAAAAAAAGGTTGATCCTGTTTGGGGACTGTGGAATAGGTTAGAGTTCTTCAGGGACTCCATTTCTCAATATGCACCTGTTACTCTGGTGTGGATATTTACATTTCATGGCCACGTAGCAGCCACTTTGCTTTATGAATTACTATGCATTCACTAGAATCTCTCCCAAGATGTGTTTTGCAGAGCATAAGTCTGTCCTTACCGAAATACAGTGCTGAAGAACTAGCTCACAAAAAAGGTGTAACTACTAGACACCTCATATGGTTCTCTGTGAGGTGTTAGTAGGACATTGTGGTGACAGCTTAAACTGAATCTTAAAAATAAATAATGAAACACTTAAATCTGGAACATGTTGTCTCCAAATTTCACCCATAACTTTTGGAATCTGCATTTAAGTAGAATCCAGGGATGGCTAATTTAGATACCAAGCGTCTTTTCACCTCTTCAGTGAACACAAATTTTCTCTGTGTGTGCTCCTTTCTAAAAGAAGAGGAAACTCAGGTGGGTTTATGCCTGGAAAATATAAAGAGGAAACTCAGGAGGCTATTTCTCCTCTTGAAGATATTGGTGAGGGTCTATGATAGGAAAGATTGGCAGAAATAATAAATTTTTGATCAGAAATGTACCAACAGGATTCCCTCCTCATTTTGCAAATCATCACTCATGTATGGCTTTTTATCCTCTGGTAACTACAAATCAAAAGACAAAGCCCATGACATTACCATTATTTTGCATGGTCTTTGGATAACAAGGGATCTGCTTGCTTTTTAAATAAATAAAATTCTAAAAAGGAAACAGTTACGGTACTGGCCCAAGCACTGACGCAAGTTTCCAAAGACCAGTTCTTCCATGCAGCATGTGAATCATCATTTCCAGGAACCCACAATCATCGTCATTAAGATCAGACCACTTGCCGTAGTGACATACTGGCTCACGGAGCAGGACACACACAGCTTGCAGAGCTGAGGGATAATAATGAATTCCAGAAAAATCAGATTGAAGATGGAGACCTTGAAAAATGCACCTTTTAGCCCTTATTTTACCACTGAACTCCTTTGTGATCTTCAGTTCATCCTCTCTCTTTATCCATGTGGTCATATTCCCACAAACTTCATTTGACTCAGGTATTTAGCTATAAGCTTGTCAAAGCTTAGACCTTCTAAAATGCCATCTGTACAGCTGCAAAGCCAAGGGGGACCCATTTTACATGCAGCCTGTGGATATAACTAGTAATCAGTCAGTTGAAATCTAGAAGATGGCTGCAACCTTAAGATTTCATATCCTATTGTCTTGCCCCCTTGCACCACATGTGAAGTCTTTCTACACACCACATTCCACTGTGTTTGAACTTCTCCACAGAAATAATACTTAACTCAGAAAATGGGATTGAACACACTCATGAAAAGTTCTGTCTGTCTTTCTAAAAATGCTGCTTCTGGGCTCCCTTACAAAGCCTGGAGGAGGAATGCCTCATCCAAAATGCAGACTCTGCTCTCATTTGCAGGTGGTCAGCCTGTGGGACTGGTCTGTGACTCTCCAGGTGTCGCCCCATCAGTTCATGGAAGAGTTCACAAAAGCAGAGGTGAGCTCTCCCTTTCACTTGTGAAGGAATCAATACCAGCATCATTACCACAACGAGAAGGTTCTCCTATAGCAAGAGAAAGAAATACGGCACCAAGCAACCTTCAGCTATAAATGGCATTAGTTAATTGCATACTTTTTAACAGTGTCCGCACTGACTACTATGAGCACTTGGTGATCTCCAGAGTCTGAGAAAAACAGGCCTCAGAAAGCTTTTCGGTTCATTAGAACTGAGGCAAAAAATATAAGTCAATACATGACAAAATAATTGTAAGCGCTTCTCCTCTCAACACTCTATTACCCAATGCCTAATTACATTGACTTGCAACCTGCTAACTCCATTTAAGTTAGGGTCTGGCTGCAAGGACAAAACCACCTTGGAAAAGCACCTTGGTGAACACGAGGTTTCCGACATCCTTTTACAATACCAAGGCCACCGGATCAAGTGGGAAGGAGAAATTTTAAAGGAGGAGTCTCTGAGAGCTGAATTTTCTATCCGTTCAGAGAAAGGCATAAAAGGAATGAAAGCAAATTTAACAAATGACACGAGAGTGAATTGACCAATGACTCGGTTTCATCGCTGAGCAAGAGCCAAGAAATAAGGTACATCCCTAGCACTGAAAGATTTTTCTTTGAAGTGCCACATCCTAATGTCCTAGCCCTTGACTGAACAGAAGTTAGGTGCTATGCTACTGTGTTACCAAAAATATCTGCTGCCAGTGAACTGATTGAATTAATTAGTTGTGCAGAGCATTTCTTTCCAATTAAAATGCTGTGAAATCAATGAAAAATCTTATACCTCTGGCAGGACTGTTTTAAAATTTACACACACTGCTAGTATTGACAATTCTTAATTTGATACTTAATAGCTCTAAATAATTTATGCCTTGATTCTCTCCTGTTGCAGCTGACTCTGAATACATCCTACTACGGTAGGAGAAGAAATTCTCTGAGGGATGCACGATACCTAGTGCCTAATTCCCTACCGAAGAGCTGTATGAACTCTCCCAGCTCTTTGTCAAGAAAGGTCTAGCTTATTTTTGCCACACTTGATGATGAAATGATCATCCTAAAATTATCAATTGACAGGTTGAAGTACCAGAAGAACCATCAGAATTAAATAAATTATTTCCTTCCTTGCTTTCTAAATGAACCTGTTTTGTTCCATATATTACCAAAGTGAAAATGGTTAAATGGATAAAATCTTGTTGGCTCTAAGCCACTTAGCAACCTTGAGGGCGCAGTCCTTTGCAAAAAAAAAAAAATTGCTCCTCAGCAAAGACAAAACAGGGTAAAAATACATGCCTTGTAAAGTTACAATTATGTGAAAGCAAGAAATGGCAATAGGAAGTACTGAGTGACTTTAACTGGAATATCTGCTGGTAACTACTATACAAAAATGTAAAGACCAAAACAGACCATAAAGGTCTTCTTATTTACCTTGTTCAGTGACATGGAACAAAAAACATCCTGCTGTAAGAGATTGTGACAGGACTTGTTCAGGCGCAGTGTAGAGCGCCTCTCTGATCTAAAAGCTCCTTTTGTCAATGAGAATTTTATTGAAAAGAAATGTGTTTCATTTCCAAGGACATCATTCATTTGGGGTCCAAAGTTGCTCCTGACCCACTTTAAACATCGTCTCATCTCACTAACTGCAGAATATTGTTCTTCACAAAAATTCAATACAGTCCCACTGAGGGCAAAGGGACAATTACTGACAAAAGAAGGAAGAAATCCAATGTTGTCTTAGTTGCCCACTCCAATAGGTGCATGTCCTTCTCTCACACATTCCCTAATTTGGGCCAAACAAGCCAAATGGTATCTCACTGATCTGCTATTAGGCATTTCAGCAGCATTTGAGAAACGCTGCTATTTTTCAGAAGTTTGTCCTCTGTTGTTTAATTTCAGTGTGCGTTCAGAGCTCACCAGTCCCAACCCAAGCACCCGAGCATGGGGCCATCGCTCTTATGGTGTTAAGCCCTTGGGAGCAGGGTGTCTTATACTGCACATATGCAACATTATTCCAGTTTCACAGTTGTGTGAGGCTCCCAATCACTAGTGAATAATTGTAAAGGTAAAGGCTGTAAAAACCCATCACTTTTTTGAGTTCATCTTCCACTTCAGCTCTTCTTATTCTCTTTAAAATGCTGGATATCTTCAGGGGAAGGCAGAATAGCACAAACTCACGCTCAGACTTTCTACTGTACCTTACTCTGACACCACCATCCAGCCTCAGCCCACAAGGAATGTAGCATTTAGATAAGGATGATCTGAAATGTTAGGGGACCTCAAGGCCTGTGCTTTACTGATTAACTGTAGTTTTCTCCATAAACACTAGAAGAAGAGTCTAGTCATATTGTATGTTTTTGTCACCTTATGAAATACCTTTATAGAGGCTAATATATTCTAAGCAAACAGAAGCATGATACAGCTCTAAAAGGTATATTATTCATGCATGTAAGCACATTTCCAGGTGATTTTACACACAGTTATACGCAACTAACCACCCTATAACAATTAACCATTTAAACAACTGTTAATCATTTATAAACAGAACTGTAACACATACAGTGAACTGTAGTCCCACTAAGTCTGAATTAAATCTGATTCAGCTAAAAGTATTAATGTTCCTTCCTCTGCAGCTGCCCAGAGTCCCAATGACAAGCCCCAAAGCCATGTTATTTTCATCTCACTTTCAATAAAATGCACCAGCCTAAAATCTCCTACACACTTTGTCCTGAATTTTCAAGATTTTAACTTGAATTAACATTTATAAAGGAGAAAATGTGGACTCAAGAATATCTATCATGGATTTTCTTCTTCCCTCCCCCTCTCTGGATGACAAGAAGGAATCCTACTGTTCTATAATGGAAAACTGAAAACAAATTAGGGACTTAGAGAGGAAATAAACCAGATTCTCTTTCAATCTTCCATGGAAGAGTGCCTGATTCTATTTAAGTAAATGGCAAACTGTAAATTGTTTCTAAAAAAATCGTATTGAGCTAGAGATTCATTTAAAGTTTTCAAGTAAAATTTTTCCTGACATCCATAGGCAGAAGTTTAACAGGCTCAGGAAAGAGATGGTCAGGCATTGGCATAATAATACAATTTCAGCCCAATTAAAGAGGGTAATCTAATAAAGCAAGATCTTCTGTAAACATAGTACATTGTTAAAGGTTTCAAATAGCTGAAGAGAAGAAYAACCCAGTTTATAAGTTAATATAATTTAGAGGCCTTAATTTGGCTCATGTTACTGAAAGCAAAAAGATGCGTTCTAGCACCCTGCTGCATCACAGGACAGGCCATAGATGTCCCAACAGGCTGACGGTCCCAATGATGGAGAAGGCAGATGTCTCAGAAACAAGGAGAGCTTTTCTACTGCAACACAACATGTCAGAGGCATGAAGTTCCCCTCAAGAAAAGAGAGTCAATGGACCACACAATTCACTCATGCAAAGTGGCAGAGATCCAGCAGAGATTTGCCCTAATTTATGGCAGATGAGATTCTGTCATGTTAAAGGCAGGGCTAGCTTGCCACAAATTTAGTTCCCTACCCGTTGAACTAAGCAGACTTATACCATGCACACTTTTTAAAACAACAAAAAATAATGCTTACCAAAGACATGTGGTCGACTAGGGTGTGGTATATCCATCTTCTGTGATCTAAAGTATCTACTCCACATGGCCATGTGACAGGATTTACCCAGGTAATGGAAAATGGGAAATTTTATCATTCCCAGTGTGTATATTCCATAAGTCAGTGCTGCAGTAGATACTTAACAGACGGAGGGAAGGGCAACAAAGGTGGACACAGACAAGACAGGCACAGAGCAACAGGGACACTTTTCCCTGGATCCCACAGGAACACTGTGGCAAGGCCCAGACTCCTCACTTTTGTGTGCCTTCTACCCATGTTTTTCCAAAACACACAATGCACATCAATAAGCGTCCACACTGATGAAAATATATGTGAAAATGAACCCCAGAGTAATATCTTTCTACTTACAGTTAAAGCAGGCTCTCTGCCTAAAAACTCTTGAGCAATGACGTGTATACCATCTCTTGCTGTTCCACTCCCACTCCAAACACTTAATTAGGCTGGAAGTGATCCCAAAACATTAATTTCACTTGTGAAATGTCACTAAGTGAAATACAAGCAGACTGTCCCTGTCCTCCAACCCTAAAATAAAAGCTTTTCACCTATGTTTAACGCAACCACCACCTAAAGCCCAAAGATCTGTCATGGTTTCTAGCTTGATACTTATCTGGGACGGTCACAAATTACATGTCCACGTTTAGCATTGTAGTGGTGTATAGCCAATTTAGGGACTGAAAGCAGTCCAAGAGGCTCAGATGATAAGATGCTGCTTTGTAGGAGATAATTTGTCTGATAAGGAGTTCTTCATAATTGGAGACGGCCTGTTTCTGGTGTCTAGGCTAAATCAGATGTATCAACAGCAAGTGCATTTTGCAGATTAATGAGCTCCATGCTTACATATGTCAGATATGGACATAGGCTGCACCACTGAAGTATAATGGT
Source organism: Phoebastria nigripes (assembly GCA_035582835.1). Lineage (NCBI taxonomy): Eukaryota > Metazoa > Chordata > Aves > Procellariiformes > Diomedeidae > Phoebastria > Phoebastria nigripes. The sequence continues at coordinate 501,447 of JAYKAV010002914.1, forward strand.
TCTCCAATGCATTCCCACAAGTCCCCTGCAGACCCAGAAGAAATATACAGTCCCCATGAATTCAGCAATAACACCGTAATTCCCTGCTAACAGTCATGGGAGATACCTCGGGTATCTGGTAATGTACATGAGCAAAAGTAATATGGACATGATAACCCTCAGTTAGAATATGCAGCATGCCTGTCCACACACTTAACACTGCAGTAAAGCCATGCAGAATCATAGGATCACAGGATAATTTGCATTGGAAGACACCTCATGATGTCATTATGTGTTCAATGAGTTTTGTCTTCATTTCAGGGTCAAGTCAGTTTAACCACTGAAAACTTTTCAGCAAAAGGTGTAAGACTGTAGGGGGGGCAGTTTGGCAGCTAAAAGGCTGAGCAGCACCAGTTATAGTCTAAATACTGCTCATGTCTTAACCACCTGAGGTAGGAGTGCTGTTACACTTGCTTACATGGGTTGGGTATGTTGGGACAACATCAATAAACTACAGTGATGACAAGCCACACAGTTGTCTTGCTGCAAGAGAGTCTTCTCAAATTGCAATTTATTAAAATCATACGCTCCCAGAAGAGCAACAAGGAGCACTGTAATGTGAAGAAAGCATTTTACTGTGGTATTACAAGGAGCGGCTGAGGGAACTGGGACTGTTTAGTCTGAAGAAGAGGAGGCTCAGGGGAGACCTTATCACGCTCTACAACTACCTGAAAGGAGGTTGCAGCGAGGTGGGTGTTGGTCTCTTCTGCCAAGCAACTAGCGATAGGACGAGAGGAAATGGCCTCAAGTTGCGCCAGGGGAGGTTTAGATTGGACATTAGGAAAAATTTCTTTACTGAAAGAGTGGTTAAGCATTGGAACATGCTGCCCAGGGAAGTGGTGGAGTCACCGTCCCTGGAAGTATTTAAAAGACGTGTAGATGAGGCGCTTAGGGACATGGTTTAGTGGGCATGGAGGTGTTGGGTTGACGGTTGGACTTGATGATCTTAGAGGTCTTTTCCAACCTTAATGATTCTATGATTCTATGATTCTATTGCTATTGCAATTTGTAATAGGATACTTACTGTCCCTTCTGCAAAGACATACCCTGAATCTCACCAAATTCAGACAGGATCTCCTGATACAAAATGCCTTGAAGTTGGTGCAAACAAAAGACTAACAATCCCAATCCTAATAACAATCTTGAAATTTTCTAGCTTTTTTCTGTGTGAAGTAAATACACGTAAAATAAAAATTCGAAAGAGGAATATTTCAGACAGCTGTAAAGCTGTTGGGAGGAAAGAGTTTTTACTTCAGTGGGCTGAATCTCCCAGGCTAGTCACTATCAGGAGCTCACCACTGTGTGGGTGGTTGCTCTTCTCTTTTAAGAGCATCTCTGTAGACATGTAGACTTAACATTTAAACATTTACAGATTCTAGGCTGCAGATCTCTGTGCATCAGCAAGAGTGGAYGTTAACACAGGTATACAACTGAGACTCTATCTTCTTATTGCAATACCACATTGAGGGCCCAAGCAGACGGAGGCTCCATGTGGGAGACAGGACAAGAAATGTCTCAGGGATTTGGATGGTCTTTGTGTGCTGCCCTGATTGGGTTTTCTCTGGGGAGCTGCAGAACAGAGTAAATCACGGTTAAATGACAGAGGTAGAGGTCCTGACAGTCTGGACAAAAAGGACCATGAATGAACAGCTCTGCTCTGTATTTCCCGCTTTCCAGAGAAAACACTGTTTGACTGTGTGTGCTTCAGCAGTTCAGTGGGGCTACAGACATACATATGGTCTCCAACAGCTGAAGATAATACACAAAACATTAAGCCAAAGAGCCACAGGTTAGACTTGCCATGTAAGTGGCCAGAGAAAAAAATTCCAGATCAACCAGCTCCATGCAGGCACACCTTGGGAAATAGCCTGTCGAGCATTATTCAGTGTGAGCAAAAGAACGTCAGTCTGCCTTCCATTACACTAAATACCTACAGAAAGTGCTGCCAAATTAAGATGTTAATTGAAAATAGCTACTCCGCTTTTAATTCACTACCTGTTGCAGTCCAAATTAACTTTCCTATATAGATGTGGCTTCAGGCACCTCTAACAAAAGCTGAAAGTCAGCATATTCTGGAGTAGGTTTTTCCAAACGTTCAAAGCATTTGTGCAACATAGCCAGCTGAGAGCTCAATGCAGCTTCAAAATAGACACAAACAATACAATCAATTTAGGGATGATCCAAAACTACTGAGTTGCCTGTGGCAGTCTGAAAACTACTAGCTGCCAAAGAAATCAACCTAAAATTGCAACACTTATGATTTTATGTTTATATCTCAAATGGTGGCAAAACTGTGGGCCTTGGGCAGAGTCCCTCAGTGAGAAGCAAGTTTAATCTTCCGTCAACATCATTTTAGCCATGGAAAAAACAACCTGAAATATGGCTGCAAAACTACCAAAAGCTGGTCTAGTAATTACTGGCTCAGACTATTTATAAATAATAAGCAGTTGGCCTTTTGGAAATACTGCTAGAATATGTACTGCATGCAAAGCAGGGAATTGATGTCCTTGAAGATAAGCATCATCTGGAAATTACTGCTATTACAACAGCTGTATGATAAACAGCGAAGGGTTCTCTATAGTATAAATGCTGCCCAGCTATGGGTCTGCAAAACATGGCTAACTGACAAGCATTAACCATTTTTAACACGGAGGCCATGCAATAAAACCTAATTATTGACATCAGCTATCTGAATTTGCAGAAGCAGTTCAAAAGGCCCCAAATCCCATTTCTTTGTATGAAAGATCATATTTATGTCAAAAAATTGTATTTCAGTCTGCTGTTGACTGCCATAGATAGTAGCCTACTGTTGAAAGCAAATGGGTTTTTGTTAAATTAGCAACTTGACGGGGAACTTAAATGTCTGTGATCTTGTACAACCAAAACACTGAAGTCAGCACTGGCTACTCACATGATTTTATTGGGATTCATATGATCTGGTTTTTTTTTAAATATTGTTGTAGCTCCAACAGTCATACAACTCCATGGGAATGCCAGCAACACTTTTTTTTTTTTTTTTTTTTTTTTTTTTTTTTTTAAATTTAACAGTAAATGTTTTTTTTTTGCAGCTGTGGAGAAACTCTTGCAAACAAGTTCCCATAAAAGTTCACAAACCAAGAAGTAAACACAAAAGGACCCAGACTACAATCTGGGGGCTTATCTATTTCTTTGAGGATGTTATTGATATTTTTAAAACCCTGAAACCCATCAACAAATCAGATAAACAGTCCCATGATTTCCTGTCACAAATTGTAAATGCTGGAAGGTTGCAAAATGGAGGAACGCAGAGGGAATTGCTCCTCTCTCATATCAGAACATGCAAACTTCTAAGTAGGCCTGAAAAAAAATGCCTGTCAAACCTGCCCAAGGACCTGGTGCTACATGCCTTCTCAGAGGACAGGGTGGAATTTTGCAGAACAGGGGTGTCAGTGATATTAGCCTGCAGAAGACAGGATGGATCATACACTCCAGGACTTGACTGTTTGGGGACTTTTTCCAGCACAGCTATTCTGCACTAGCTCTGCCAGGCACTGATGTATCAGAATCAAAGGATTTTATTCTGAATTAACCAGACTAAGTCTGAATAAAGAATCAACTATTTGTTAATTGCAAGGAACTACAATGTTTTAAATTCATACTCTATTTTAATCCTCCTTCCTCCATCCTCCCCCCTCCACCAAGCAAACTGGGTGTCAGAAACCAAAAGCGTAGCTGCAGCCCCATGCTTTCTGAGCTTTTCCTTGGGAAAAAGAGAAACCTAAAAAACACTGCAGCACTGACAGCTGCAGCAGATTTGCTATGCTAAAAAAACCCCAAACCCAAAACCAAAACATGACAAGTGGGAGGGGTTATTTTCACAGAAATACATGTTAAATTGCGCAGTACAATCTTATGATGTCGCTTGAGTTATTGAGGGTGATGCTCAGTTAAGTGTGCAATACAGTGTGTTACAGTGTGTAATAACACAAGCTCAGTATGCTTCTGGGCTGCATCAAGTATTCTGATAAAGCAGCCAGGGAGAAGTCTCAGACTGTGGCAGTTGCTGAAGCAGAAAGTTGCCCCTTCAGTACCTATAGCAGAGTGGACAATATGTTAAACTTAGTTTTCAAATGAGTGGAGAATATGTTAAAATTCATTTTCAGATGAAGATATTAGCTAAATTTATGGCCTTTTAAAACAACCTACAATGAAATGCTTTAACCATTGTTTAATAACATTGTACTGTTAGAGTTCAGTGTCAACTGTTATCCACTGTTTGCAGATTTGAGCAGGCATCTTGGGGCCCGCATGTGGAAGAACTGGTGGGCCAACTGGAAAAAGTCCAGAGGCAAGTAACAAAAACTACTTGAGGTCAGGAAAAGATGACAGATTTGGGGGAAGAAGGGATGAAGTAACATTCTTTATAAGGGAAAAGACATGAAAAGATACTTCAGTTTCCAGTACCTTGATGCAAAGAGGAATGGGGCACTTTGTTCTCTGCGTCTGTAGCAGATGGGACAAGCAGTTATGGCCCTAAGAGGCAGCAAGGTTAGACAACAGGAAAAGCTTTGCAGCAATGCAAGGGTTTCCTGGGGGCATTGTGGGGAGCCAGTGCCACCACTAGAAGTCTTTCAAATGAGTTAGAAGAACATGTTACAAAGTGACCTTTGGATAAAAAGATGAATGACACAACCTTTCAACACCCTATCGGGGTGTATTTGACATGTGCCATTGACAAGCAATGGCAGAACTCCTGCTCACTAACTGGCTACACCAAACCACTCAGTTTTACTGCAGATTCTCTGTACTATCTCCAATGCCAAAAAAGGAGACTAAGCTGCTGCCAAAATACAGCAAACTGGTGAAGTTTGGTGGTGTGGGGTTATGAGGATCCATTCTCCCTTTTTAGAATCACAGAATCATAGAATAATTTGGGTTGGAAGGGACTTTTAAAGGTCATCTAGTCCAACCCCCCTGCCATGGGCAGGGACATCTTCAACTAGATCAGGTTGCTCAGAGCCCCGTCCAACCTGACCTTGAATGTTTCCAGGGATGGGGCATCTACCACCTCTCTGGGCAACCTGTTCCGGTGTTTAACCACCCCCAATGTAGGAAATTTCTTCTTTATATCTAGTCTGAATCTACTCTCTTTTAGTTTAAAGCCATCCCCCTTGTCCTGTCGCAACAGGCCCTGCTAAAAAGTTTGCCACCATCTTTCTTGTAAGCCTCTTTTAAGTACTGATAGGCTGCAATAAGGTCTCCCCGGAGCCTTCTCTTCTGCAGGCTGAATAACCCCTACTCTCTCAGCCTGTCCTCATAGGAGAGGTGTTCCATCCCTCTGATCATTTTTGTGGCCCTCCTCTGGACCCACTCCAACAGGTCCATGTCTTTCTTGTGCTGAGGGTTCCAGAGCTGGACGCAGTACTCCAGGTGGGGTCTCACCAGAGCAGAGTAGAGGGGCAGAATCACCTCCCTCGACCTGCCGGCCAAGCTTCTTTTGATGCAGCCCAGGATACGGTTGGCCTTCTGGGCTGCGAGCGCACATTGCCGGCTCATGTCCACCTTTTCATCCACCAGTACCCCCAAGTCCTTCTTGGTACGGCTTCTCTCAATCCCTTCATCCCCCAGCCTGTATTGATACCGGGGATTGCCCCAGCCCAGGTGCAGGACCTTGCACTTGGCCTTGTTGAACATCATGAGGTTCACATGGGCCCACTTCTTGAGCTTATCCAGGTCCCTCTGGATGGCATCCCGTCCCTCAGGCGTGTCAACCGCACCACTCAGCTTGGTGTTGTCTGCAAACTTGCTGAGGGTGCACTCAATCCCACTATGTCATTGATGAAGATATTAAACAGTACTGGTCCCAATACGGACCCCTGCGGGACTCCACTCGTCACCAGTCTCTATCTGGACACTGAGCCATTGACCACTACCCTCTGGATACAACCATCCAACCAATTCCTCACCCACCGGACAGTCCACCCATCAAATCCATACCTCTCCAATTGTCCTGGTTCCGGCTGGGACAGAGTTAACTTTCTTCCCAGTAGCCGGGGAGGGTGTGCTGTGTTTGGGGTTTGGTATAATAGGAGCGTTGATGGCCCATTGATGTTTTGGGTGCTGCTGGGTGGTGCTTGCATCGGGCACTTTTCGGCCTCCCATGCCCTGCCAGGTGCATGGGAAGCTGGCGGGGGGAGCATAGCCGGGGTGGTTGACCCAGCTGGCCAATGGGGTATTCCATACCATGCAACATCATGCTCAGTATAAAAACTAAGGGTGTGGGGGGGCTCTGGGTCCTGGGGGACGGGCTCTCGTTCGGTTCGGCGGGTGGTGAGCAATTGCATTGTGCATCGCCTGCTTTGTATATTGTTATTGTTGTTGCTGTTATCACTGTTACTATTACTGTTCTACTTTGGTTTATTTCAATTATTAAACTGTTTTTATCTCAACCCGCGAGTTTTCCTACTCGTGCCCTCCCGATTCTCTCCCCCATCCCACCGGAGTGGGGGGGGGTGAGCGAGCGGCTGTGTGGTGTTTAGGTGCTGCCAGGGTTAAACCACGACACCAATTTAGAGAGAAGGATGTTGTGGATGTCAAAGGCCCCTTAACGCTTTCAGAAGCAGGATTTGATGCAGAGCAAAGAATTTGATGCAGAGTGCAAGAAACACAAATTCTGCTATGGCACAGCCTCCAAGAAAGGCCTATGCCCAGCTTTCTGCCATGAGGGCTCAATAGGTCTAGCAGTTCCTGTTGCCCTGCCTGTTTTCCAGGGGAGATCCTCCACCCTCATTCAGTGACTATGTGTACTTTTCCCATAGACATTCACCCCGCATTACACAGCTAGTGAGCTAGAAAACTCAATCAGAGACCAGCTGCTTGTCTTTTATTGTACAGGAGTGTCAGACGCTTCCACAAGCAAAGAAGTGAGATGGATGTGGTTTCTGCCTCCTGCTGACCGCTCGCTACCCTGCTGTGCAGTGCGTGGGTGCCCCCCCTCTCCTGAAATCCTCAGCTTCCAGCAGCGTTACCCTTCCATGCTCATGTTGATAACATCAACGCCTCCACCTTTCCTCTGCCCACTTGGAACATCAAAGAGAATGACATGAGCAAATATTTCATAATCCAGGCCTGAATTACTTTACAAATAATTACACCTACCTCTGATAATTCTCTGGGGTCAGTGCACTGAAATTTCTGCACAGTTAACAACTGTGTTACTCTAAAATACTCATTATAGAACCCGTTTAGGATGCTGCCAAGAAGCAGAAGCAAAGAAATTTTCTCAAGATGGAACATGCATGGATTTCATTCCCGTCATGTGCTATTGGGAAGTCCCTGAGCAGCAGATGGGGCTTGCAGGCTGCTCCTTGCAGCCAGTAGATTTTACATCACTAAGTATGGTTAAGTTATTTCCCATCTGTTGTCCCTCTGCCACCTTCAACTCCTGGTTAATCTCCAGAGACAGAAAGGACAAAGATGCAATATATGATTTTTCTCCATGCGACCAACATACTTAAATCATCCCTAAGCTTTTCAAACATAGCTTCGCTTTGTCTCTCTAGGTCAGCAATTCGCCAATGCTATAAAAGTTTGGAAAAGCTATATTTGGCACTGAAGTCCACAGGTATAAATGGAATTAAGTCAGTCAGTCACCATGAATGGGGTAAGGAGTTACAGTAGCCATTTTCTGTAGGATAGATACCAATGCAGTGGAATGGAGATGCAAAATGGTTTTGCACAGTACAAAGAAGCCACAAAGCATAGAACTGGGCATACAGACACACACAAAAGTCCCATAGATGAGATACCCAAGAGGGATGTCCTGCAGCCTACCCAATTCCCTCAACTTAACCAAAAGATGTGAGAAAAACAGGCACTACAAAGCAAATATCTTGGCAGATTCCASGGCAATTAATATGAAGAAAAGAGCATAAAGTGAGATGCATGCATTATATTTACATGTAGACCACAGATCCTTTATAGGAGGGATTCTCAGCAGCTGCTCCTATCAATTCTACAATATTCTCATTAAAATGTAAAAACAAGTGACAGCAATGGCTTACAAGAAAGGGTGATGGGGACCACTGCTGTACAATGCTCAGGCATTACTAATCTAACGGAATACCCATGAGGTCAGGTTAAAGTTTTATGCATATATCCATGCATACATCCACACAAACACATTACGAAGGTGCTCATTCCCACCATGTGTKGGGCACTGTCCTAGCTGTCCAGGCCCATATGCCTACTCCAGACAATACAAGGAATTCAAGAACATCTGAAGGCAAGCAAAATCTGACAAGGATGACATGAGTTGCTCCTGGGAACTCTTTTGTTTTCTGACCAGTTTAGGTGTTACAGACTTTGCAATGAGAGACAATGTATCAGGCAAGGCTAAACTCCAGGGATAACTTCCCCTATCCTTTGTCTTTCCCAGTATGTCTTAGATTAAAAACACACACAAACATAAAGAAAATGAAGTACAAAAGAAGAACAAATCAAGAGAAGACAGATGTCTTTAGACCCCTGCAGCCTACTCTAAAACTTCAATTCTTTCACACCAGACCCTGGGACTGCTGCATTTTGCCTCAAGACACTCCGTGACTCAGCTGTTGAAAGAAGAGCAGTTGCCAAAAGGCAAGAAAAGCAAGGGGAAAAAGTCAAGCTGAGATTCCTTCAGCACAGCACACTTCAACACTCTTTTCCATCTTTACCACTGGCTTCTGGGTGATGCCAGAAATACAGGGACTACCAGGCAAGCTTTGCCCCCTCCTCACTGTTTTGCTAAGGAAGATGCTACAAAAGTTTCACTCATTGCCACATACTCTGTTTTTTCACACACAAGAATTACTCCTCTCAGCACTCCTAATGCTGCATCTCATGCTTCAGAGATTACACAAGAGTAACAGGCAGCAAGAAAATAAGGCACCACCTTGAAAACTTGGCAGAAAAAGAAAGGTTTCTAGTGCTCAATTATCTGCAACAGGTTGTTAGCTACTGCTTTCTTCAACTCCAGTCCTACTCAGTGCAAGTAAGAGATGCCCCTCCTTCACCATTTATTCACTCCTCTGGAAATGATGTTAATGCTGCTTTGACAACTGGCAGCCACGAGCTGCCTGGAAGAAACTGGCAGTATTGAGAGCAACATAAAACCCCTTGCCTTTCCTCACGTGTTAGAAGCACAAGGAGGTTGGAGTAGATGCTGCTACAGGGTTTGCCACAGCTCACTGACAACACGTCCCCGTGCTACTCACCTGCCCTATGTACCAGAGCAAGGGGTGGGTACAGGGAATCTGGAGTCCCTGCCACACCACCGATGTACCACACTTGCCCACTTTCTCCATTTCTGTGCCAAAACCATGCTCACTGCCTTTTGAAAGCTACCTCACTGTAACACAGGAGTAAGACAGCCACATGGGAATTTCTACACCTGGCTTTTCATCCAAGGTCTGTTGTGCCTGATCCTATATACCACTTGGGCTGACAGGAGCATCCTGTCACAGCTTCAGAGGAATTTCTGCTTGCCTTTTTGCTGGATACCATGAGCAGTGGTAGCAGTGCCAGGTATCACCTGGCTGCGGTCCCTGGCCTGGCACTGCTGCTACCACGCTGGCATGCAATCAACCACCAGAAGCAAAACTGAGCTCACAGGCACAGAAGGGCAGGGCTTTGTGTTCCCTCCTGAAGAGGCTGTGGTACTTATATAGTGCTTTATGCTTCCCTAATTATTCCACTACCAGTACATGATTTGGCTGCACTTCATTTGTCTGCGCTCTCCACAACGGCACTGGAGCAGTTCTGGCAAGGCACAAAATAAGAACACCAAGTTTTAGCATCTGACTCATGCCGAATGGGATTGGCTACAGATTCAGTCTCTCTACCCGGTTAAGTAATTCATTTTTTCCAGTTGTTTTCTCCTCCAGCTGCCGCACAATGAGCTGCAGCCATGACACGCTCCCGGTTGTCTCCTCTCCCTGCCTGCACCAGCAAGCATGGCACCGCATGCTGGAATAGCCCACAATGGCAGAAGGTGACTAACATGTACATCATCACTGTTTTTTTTTCTAGTTCCACCAACCTCTTCCAGAGGAAGCGGCACCTGTTAAGGAGAGGAGGACACATGCTTTGTGCAACACAACAACCCCCAGCATTACTTGGGAAGGCATTGCAAGGGAAACAGGAGCTCACCAGGCAGCACCAGCTATAGCTTCTAGTGATCCTGCTTTTCTGCCAGTGTTTTCACTGCCTTTCTCTTGTTAAAATGCCCCAGTCATAAAGGATTTCTTGGTGCTGCCGCAGAGGTGAAGAATATCACATTACACTCTCTGCAACTCTGGTTTTTGGAAGGTATGCCAAAACGTAAAACTGCACAGAAAAATGTGTATCGATAACTTTCCTCTATATCAAGTGTTTACTACACTTGTAGGAAACAAAGCAGGCCCTTAAGAAAAGTGATTATTGCCGTACAGTGTTTTGCTCTGATCGAGGGAATGCAGGACCAACATGTATGGACTGCTGAAAATGGGTTTGCTGCTTCCAATTTGTTCCTTGATGTCTGGTGAGAAGTCCTCCCTAACCACGTATCTCAGAAGAGCTGAGGACTCCTCCAAAGATAATGGGGGAAACAACGGGAGGCTGCAATAGCCGTGGCAAGACCTGCAGTGAGTTCATTCATCGTAAGATGAATTATGCCAGGACACCCCACAGCACTCTTGCTACGTTGTTGTCATGACCAGGTATTGATTGCCATCAGCTCTGTATCAGCTCAATGCTGGATGCTTGTTCTTCTGCCTATAAACAAAGCTACTTACTGTTGCTAAGCATTTGCCTTGCTCTGAAAATCTTTGCACAATCAACAACCTATTCTTTGATGTATCAGTATTCAATGTACTAAAAATAGAAAAAGAAACAAACATTTTAAACTCTATGCATCAAAAAAACTATAATGCCAAATATCACTGTAACATACATAATAATAAAAATGAAATATGATCTTTTTTTTCCACATATGTGCTGATATTAAACATTGAACAGCAAATTCGGGGAACTCCTGTGCTTGTGGCAGCAGTGACAGCCATGATTACATTTTACCTAAGGAAGACTAGTAAATATTCCCAGAGCCATGGAAAAAGAGATGTTGAAAAGCAAATGTGATGGTTTGGAGGGATCAGAAGATGACTTAAAACCTGTTACTTTACCCATTTTCTTGTATTTTTGAAAAGGAAGTGTGGTGGTAGTGCTGCTCCTTTAAGACTACAGAAACACTGCTAGCAAAGGGGAAATAGAAATCTTTTCTTTATGAATTGCAAGATAGTTCTCATTCTGTCAGCACCTCTTTCTCAATGCGACTGTGGAGGTGACGAGTCCTTTGAAAATCTCTTCCCCAAAGCAGGAGGGTGGAAGCAGGATCCCTACTGTATTACTGTTTAAAATGCATGCAATTTAACCACATTGGAGTGATGTTGGAACGGGAACACATTTTCTCCATCCCATCAAATCTATATTACTGTATTAATATTTGGATTTGCTTTCAAATATTGTATCTACTTCTTTTGCAAGCACAAGTATTTGCAGATGTACTCAGATGCAACACCCTTTATAAACACAAGACTATGTACCTCACTACCTAGGGAAGACTATCATGGGGCCTCTTGATTTGGAAACAAATATTTTGGTATGCACCACTTTACATGAGAACCAGAACTTGAACAAGGAAGGTGGGAGGGGAAGATTTCCCCCTAGCAGCTCTGAACATGGCTCCTGTCCAGCCTGCAGACACAGCTTGTCAGATGATAACACATTCAGTATTAAAATTCCCTTGAATTGCCCGTGAAAAAAAMCACTTCTTCAGATTTCCTTCCTCCATGTGCATTGAAGAGCTGTGCCACAAAGGACTGCAGTAAAAAGCACCAATGAGCTATATCCTCTTTGAGATTTCCAAATCCTTGACCTCTTTGTTGTTTCTGAGTGGTTCATTGTGCACACTCTGTTTCCACTGAGCCATTAGCTGACTTCTCTTTCCCTCTCTGTAACCAATCTCCTTACTGATTGATCATGCTGATTATCAAGCTGTGATATTTTTCCCTTCCTCTTGGAGACTGTGGAACAGGGGGTGTAAGTAACCTGGGGAACTTCATTTGCTCCTTCTTGTTGTCCTAAGGCCTCTGATGGCTTCTAGCAGTCCCACACGTCCTTCTGGCTACCGAGCTGAACACCGTGGGACAGTAGCGGGGAAGCAATCAGAGCACATGTTTGGAAACAAAAGACATCCATCCCATCTCTGCCCATTACATGCAATCATGACTCTCCCTTCCCTCCTTAGAGTCCTCACAGAAGCAATGGTTTCTCACTTTGTACAGTGTCTGGCACAACACATACCCAATCTCACATGGGCCTTGTAGATCTAACCATTTTTTTCTTTCTGAAGTTCATATCAATACAAGTCTAATGCAGCTGGATATAGAGAATCAGCCTCCAAGAGGACAAAATGAGAAGTATCCTATTTTGTTGCTCAGGTGACATACAGCAGGGCTAACCTGGAAAAAGTGATGATAAAAGCATGCACTGTAAAAATAAAATAAATACATAAATAATATATATTCCATCTGCCAGGTCTCAGAAAAGATACAGAGGGCCAGATATGTTGCAGTGATAAAAGGATATGAATTTTTCAGCATTTGACAATGACTGGGCAGATGACATTCCTGTTTGCTGACTCTCCTGAATTTGGAACAATATTGGCCTCAGAAGGATTATCCCTGAGGTTTCCGGTAATAGAAAACTACCTCCTACACTACAAACACCTCACTGCAGTATTTAGAACATGCAGCAACTAGTTTAAAAAAAAAAGCCAAACAAAAAATAAAACCCAAAACCAAACCCTGAAAAACATGGAGTTAAGACCAAGAGTTAAGCTGAAGCTTGAAAGCAGGGCAATGTGCCACTTTTAAATTTTTCTCATTGACCCCCTTACCTCTAAAACCAGCTGCCTCCAGTCGACAAAACTCATAAATAAAATAGTTGCACTGTGACCAGGGTGAAGTAAAAGGACAGTGGCTTCAGAAACACATGATGATTAGCCTTCAGAGTAAGGAGCCATCTCCTCAATTTTATTCTGGGACCATGATTCAGGCTCCTAGGTGAACAGTGTCTCCAAGGGGGTGAGGATAAAACACACTGGCACCAGTTTGCAGAAGTTCTCCCAGTCACTATTCAGCTTTTCTTGTTTTGGGGGCTTGTAAGTTACTGTTGACTGACTGTAAGGGCAATCCATGCCACCAAGGGAATGTGCTGTGAAAGCAAGGCACAACCTTGTTTTTGTCATGCACTCAAGCTGCTCTCTATTCTTGGGCTGGCACTTGGACTTCCTCCAGGGCACAATGACCTCTGAGCATGGACATAACTATTTTAGTGGTACAGAGATGTCTGTGCATAAATGTCTGCTTCTCCAGAGGCAATAGTGCTGGAAGACCGTGCAGACACCTCCAAGCAAACTGCCTGTGAGTCAGTTTGAGCTGGGAAGCAACGTGCCCTATGCTCTTGCAGTTTGGACTTAGCAGCTGCACTCTTCACTTCCTTGGACCCTGGTGCTGCACTTCATCTACAGAAAAACATGCCCCAGGAGTGCCAGAGACCAGCCCTCCTCGATCTCTGCATTCATGTTGTCCCTGTTCCATTTCACCTGCTCCCTCTCTGGGAAAGCAGCAGGTTCTCTCATCTCCTGATCTTCCCTGCTTTCCTGACTAATGCACCGTCCTTGCTAAGGTCTTTGCTCCCAGGCAGGAGGCTTCTGCTGACTGGCTGCAGCAGAGCTGGTCCAGCACACTTCCAGATTTTCTCCCCTTAGTACTGCCCTTTCCCTTTCCACTCTGCCCAGTCTTCTCCAAGGTGCTTCTCAGGCATGGGGTTAGCCTGCTTCTGGCTCTCAGTCAGCTGAACCTCCCTCTCCCTGTGGCAGATGTCTGTGAGATGCAAAGGTCCCAAGAGAGAACATGATTGAAATTAAGGATACTCTTAAATAGCTTGTCAAAGCCACCTCCACTTCCCACACTCAGAAACCTCCATTGCATTTGTTCTTGCAATGAGTTTAAGGACAGTTTTGCTGCTGTGGGAAGTCTGGAATATGACATTTCAGAGGCAATGCTTTTAAGTGCTGTGCACAGTTTTATGATAAAGAGATAAACTGGGGATTTTCAGAAAGGGATACTGGTTAGAAACATATAGTAAAATTAATCCTCACCCCAGCAGCAGACATTCCTGTGCAAATTTTCTGTGTGGCAAGTTATTTGTGCAAGCTTCTTAACTCTGAATGTAGCGCTGTACCCTCACTGACTGAACGTTTTAGCCAATAAAAATACATTTGTAGCAGATGCTAGCAATTGGTCCCAAAACCTCAGGCACATTCTTGTAACCCAAAACACAAAAAACTTCTAGCCTGGGATAAATGTTGCACTTACAAGAAGTAAAAAAATGACACAAAGAACTAACCTAGTTTCAGTTTGCATTGCAGACTTGGAATGCCAGCTGGAAGAGTTAAGCAGATTGCCCCAGTTCATTTTCAAGCACATGTGGGCACACCTTTAAGGACTATTTCTCAAGAGGTCAGAAGTAAGTAATTTCTAGGTTGTTCTGGGTTGCACAGTAAATGCTGTTCTCAAAGCAAGACATGGGAATACAGACCAGAGGCACTTCCAAAAGCCTGTCCAACCCATGCTGCCTTGCAGAACATGGCCATTGCTCTATTGAGAATGTGTTGTGCCCTCATGTGGGATGATCCCTCACACTGCTGCATGCGAGACCAACCTCCCCAGAGTGCTCACCACGTGGCGGCTTTCTTTATGACACTCCCAGAGGGTCTTTTAAAGTTGCACTAGGAAATTTGAAAATCCAGATCCTTCTTTGCATGTCCAAAGGGGAAGATGGCCATAACTCTCACATTTGAGGCCTGGTAGCTGCAGGAACAGCTTCATCTGGGGCCACGTGAAGAGTTGCATCCCAGCATTGCAGCATGTCCATAGCCTGGGACTTTACCACAACACTGGTGCTGCATACAGAAGGTGTTCCTGCTGAAACTCAACTTGGGAACTCTGTATGGCTCAGAGCCTAGAAAACAGTAGGAGAAAGAGAAACCGAGTACAAACCATCCACTCTCCCAGCTTATTCTGCATCCAAACCACAGTGATTCTCCAGATTGCTGTAGCATGCTAGAAACTCTCTTATTTTTTTGCATTGTCTGATGAAGAAGGGAAGAAAAGTGTTTCCTCCCTGGACTGCCTGAGAGACCAAACAAGGCCATGAGAATGCTCTTGGAACCTGAGTGATGATGGACACTAAACACACAAAGATGCCGAAGCCCCTAGGAGAGGCTCATTCTTGGCAAGTTGTGAAAAAAGTGTTTAGATTGTACCTCAGAGGACTGTAAAGCTTTCTGAAGACAGTGCCATCTTCAGAAGGACTCCTGTGGTTAGTAAATATCCAACTGGTATGCATGAAATCAGGTCTATACCTGCAGGTAAGCATGTAGAATTTTCCATTCTCGGTTCATTTTTATTAAACTGGTAATGATGATGTCACTTTTCCTTTTGGAACAATACACACTGAAATATTCAAAGGATTGAAACAGAGAAGGGAGGCATCCCACCATGTTTCTGCTGTGGATTTCAAAAGTTTTGAACGATGCTCTCACACAGTCCATTACTTCAACAACCCATAAGGTTAAGTACGTGAGCCCCAACTGATGAAGCTAAAGGCAGTCCACAAGAAAATACTCTGATCCTCACTGTATTTCTAGCTCAGAATCGCTATGTGTTGGAGCTGCCTTTGAAGATGTTGTCGCCTTTCACAACTTACTCTGCTTTGAATTTCTTTACCAGACGAGTTTGGCTCCGACGGAAGTAACTTATTAAATTTAAGGCTGGTGACTGCAACCAGACAGTGAAAATCATGGAAGGTGAAAGGGCCAGGGAGTGCAGAATATGTGCTCTTAATTACTGCTTCATTTGTAACACACGGCTAACTTTGCTCGTTGACATTTTCCTAGTGCCGTGTGCTCAGTATACCATGCTCTTCTCAGCAATTTCGAGTCATTTTGAGACGAGCAAGAGATTTTTTTACTACACTGAACATATTTTTGCACTGTTATTTCTCTACAAAATCACTTTGTTAGAGATTTTCCACCTCTTACACTTCAGAAAATTGCTTTTATTTCAAAAATAGGCTTTGATCCTCCTGGGAGGAAGAATTGCAGAACTTTGATGTATTGTGCATGATAAGGAAGCTTTGCTGGACCTAAAACTTTCCACAAGCCTTTGAGTTTCAAACTGGGAACATCAGGTATGAAGGAACCTGTTCAATTAACTGGCTGKTTTGCTGCGTACAAAGATCATCAGCATCACCAATTGACTTCATACTTAGGCCCTTCTCTCCCCAAGACACTCAGCTGTGACATAAGGATGCCAAGGGACAGGGGGAATCACCTCACCTCTGGCCATTCCCGTTTTCTCACAGTGCTCCATCTGTGTGCAAAAGTAAAAAGTCCCGGTCACTTGTAGAGCTGAGGACCAGGGGCAGGGGTGTCCCCAAGTCATTTTCAGTCGGAGGAAAAATGAAATAGGGAACAGCACAACCCCAGCTGCAGACAACACCTGACATGAAACGGCRGATGGAGGGGACAGTATCTGAGATACCCTACAAAGTACTGCAACTGGCAAGCCTATGTGCTTCGAATACTGCACCCAAGGGAGCAAATTCCCCAGTTTTCATTTATTTCAATGAGGATTTGAGTGTTTAACTATTACAAGCCACTCTGGGGGGAGAGCGGGGAAGAGGGAGTCATATGAACACACACTCACAACTCAAAAGCCAGTATTTGTGCTGCTAGCAAATGAATCTGTCAATGTCCAGAAGTGACACGTTTGGATGGCAGCCATCATTAACGGGCACATTGGAAATATCACTCAGTTCTAATTACCAACTGCTTTGGAAAGTATGAATGTCAGTCTATCTAATAGAAATGATTTCACATGCATTGTTACTAAGCACAGCAGAGATGTAAGCATTTCAAGCCTTCTCCTTTGATAAATAGCCATAATTTGACAATTCAGATGCAGTCCATACTTATCTGGGCTGTGGTTCAACACAAAATCTTTTACTGTCATTCAACTGTCCAAAACATCAGTTAACAGAAGGAGTTTATTGTGGGGTGTTGGAAGAAATGAAATCAGAAGGCCTTCTCTTGCTGAAAAGGTTCTGAATGCTCAGTGCCACCACTGAATTTGCTCTGGGCCATATCAGTACTATAAGCTGGCAATTACACCAGCTATTTGCAATGACAGGCTTTTCAACTGAGAAATTCAAGAAGAATAGCAGGCTTAATTGTTGCTGTAAAACATTTCTCTCCAGCAAATTTATTTTTGGTAATCTTTAGCATATAGCAATATCTGAAAGCAGATATCCCCTGTAGCTGAAGTTTGCCATTCATGAAGGACAGGTCCAAAAGAGTTTAGAGCCCAAAAGCCCTTTCACAAGAAAGATTTTCCTCTAGTGACTGCCAAGAAAAGAGACACCTTCACTATCCTCCCCTAATTCACCTGAGGATGTGGGTGAGGGTAGTTTATACTGCTCTTGACAGCTTCAGTATTACCTAGAAAAGTCAGTCAGTGAAATTGTAAGCTTGCTATGGTAAAGAAGATAATGAGGATGGGGAGCTGAGTGCCTGAAAAATACCAGGATCTCTGACTAAAGGGGAGATGGAGGAATGGGTACACCAGGGGAAAAAAGCATCAAGAATGACCTTACCAAGGAACAATGTGACAACACAGCAATGTCAAGAGCAATGCCACCTGGCAGCAGCAAGAGGTCTGCATGGGGCAGTTCTGCTTGGCAAAACAGGGCATCCCAAAAGCAAGGCAACCTGCCGGCTTACCTTTTCTGTCCTTTCCCCTGCCCCGCTTGTTTCAATTAAAAAGTAAATCCAGAAAATGGGCACTTAACCTGTCATGGGGATGAAATACCAGGCCAGCTCCTCCAAGTATTCTGGGAACATTTTCAGGCCATTTGCTTCTGCAGAAATTGCTTTTCTACTACTCAAAACAGCGCTTTAAAGGAAACCTGGGGGAGTCTTTGTGTTGTGAAATAGCACAGACTGATGAGAGCTAGCTATAAACTCCCTCTCGGTGCTGGCTGAGCAGCAGGGTAAGTAGCCTGTGCCCAGCTGCTTGCTGCCATGTTAGGAAGGCTATGGCTCCGAGTTGCAGGCTGAAGCAAACTCAGGTCTCTACGGCTGATGTCACCTCACCAGCAGAGGCATGCACATAACCTGCCTCCATGCACAGCAAGCCATGCAGCCCTTTCCAAGCTATCAGCCTTGGACATCCTGTGAGGCTCGCAGGATTACTCCATAAGCCGAAAGTGAGAAGCTCTTGCATGAGTGTTTCCCAATGCCTATGGACTGCATTTGTAACCAGGATGATTTGGGGTGCTCAGGCAAGTGTCTCTTATACCTATTTTTGAGTGGATGTGGTAAGAGTGAGTGCTGAGTACTGAAATACCATTCCTTTCAAAGTGTCAAGGGGACACCCAGCAGCTGAGACAGTGCTTTCACCAGCCATGCCTGAAAATCTTACTTTGCACAGTCCTTTCAGAAGATTTGTGCAGGGTTTTTTGCCATTTCTGAACGTGAAAGCCAGTAAAACTCTAAACTTATAAATCTTCAGAACACACCTGTGAAATCTCTTTGAGCTTTACAGCTGTAATACTTGGTCAGGGATCACTCAATACTTCTTTTTCCCGAGCTTTGTTCTGTCTCTTTGTACACAATTTTACTAATCTGTTAAAGGTAAGATTCTTACAGCTTAAAAGGACAACAGTAATCTTGAAATGAGTCCCATTTTGAGGGGGTAGAGTGAAGACAGTTTTGGGTACCATACAGTGCCCCAGGCCACCTCTTAGCCTTTGCAAACACTCGTTATTTTTTCCATAGCCTATATCAGTAGTAAATTTCCTACAGCTGGAATGGCACCCTGTGGGACTCAACAGGCTGCAGCAAGCCCTTCGCAGAGCCTCCTCCCGCCCTTGCATGCGCTCTGCACCCCAAGGCATCCCTGCCTTGGGGAAGCCTGATTCAGTGCCTCTGCCAGGCTATTAAAAGTTAGGATGTATCACAGGCCTCAAATATGTTAACACCCCCATGGGCTTTCCCCCATTATGTTTCTTTTGTCTTTATCATTCGCCCCTCAGACCAGCCACCTGCTTCCTGCAGTTTCCACATCTTCCTCCTGAAGATTTTTATCTTGCATAATAAAGGTAGAGGCTTTTCAGCTATAGGGCTAAGTCAAACCCTTGTCTTAAATACCTGCTCTGTTAACTCTGTTTCCACAGACAGCCCCCATTCTGCATACCTTCATGTAAGAGAGATCCAAAAGGTAGGTTTGTCACCTCTCTGCTGTTGGCACTAAATTCACAGGCAGAGCACCCCACAACACTCGCCTTCTCTGTTTTCATGGTAGAGGATTTCTCTGCTTTTCTAAAGCTGATCCTCATTCATGCCATGTTTCACACCTCAGCTGGAGTTGACTGTCCCTCTCCCACCTATTCCCCTTCTCACACCCATCACTGCTCCTCTCACCATAACCGCTACCTGGCACAGGATACAACCACGGCGGCTCAAGCCTCTGCCTCTGACCACCTCCATCCCCTGCTGGCCACAAGTACTGCTTTGTAGCATTTTCATTGAAGCACAAGGCTTCTCGCATGGATGAGCACTCTCCACATGCAGCCAGCAGCTGTAGCCATCACTTAAGAGGGCTGAGGCTGCTACCAACTCACCTGACGCTTTGCAGGTGGATCAGCTCACACTTGTTCAAATAACTGTTGCCAGGCTTTCATATAAGAAAGAGCCACTTGAATCAAGCTGCCTCTGCCTTGCCAGATGTCCAAGGTTTGCACTTGGTCTGGCTTCTTGTACCCAGCTAGCAAGTCCCCCATCCAAGCAGATTTCTGATATCAGAATGATCCAAGCATGCCTTCTACCAAATTGAGGATGTGTCAATACAAAGTGCTGCAAAAGGAAATTTATGTTTCTGTGTGGCAAACTGCAAATTTACAGCCTTTCTTTTCTTCATGCAAATGCTTGCACTCACACCTACCTGTAGTGAAAAATTCTGGTGGCTCAGGCACATGTAAGCTCAGAAACACGTCAAGACACATGTAGTCTTGAACAGGTTGCTGAACCCATGCTACTGCAGTACTTGACACCTACCAAGTAATTGTGGAGAGAAGACCCAGCACTTAGATGCACAATTCAAGTTTATCGCAGCTTTGTTGCTCTGCTGCCAAAGTGGTGGATAAGAGAAAAACTAAACATCAAGTGACCATGCAAGTGCTGCTTGAGATGGCAACAAACAAGCAAATGCTGTAAGCTATGATACACTGGCAGTTAGGCTCAGCAAGTCTGCCAACAACACCAAGCTGTGTGGTGCGGTCAACACGCTGGAGGGAAGGGATGCCATCCAGAGGGACCTTGACAGGCTTGAGAGGTGGGCCCATGCAAACCTCATGAAGTTCAACAAGGCCAAGTGCAAGGTCCTGCACCTGGGCTGGGGCAATCCCCGGTATCAATACAGGCTGGGGGATGAAGGGATTGAGAGAAGCCGTACCAAGAAGGACTTGGGGGTACTGGTGGATGAAAAGGTGGACATGAGCCGGCAATGTGCGCTCGCAGCCCAGAAGGCCAACCGTATCCTGGGCTGCATCAAAAGAAGCGTGGCCGGCAGGTTGAGGGGAGTGATTCTGCCCCCCTACTCCACTCTTGTGAGACCCCACCTGGCGTACTGCGTTCAGCTCTGGGGCCCCCAACATAAGAAGGACATGGACCTGTTGGAGCGAGTCCAGAGGAGGGCCACGAAGATGATCAGAGGGCTGGAGCACCTCTCCTATGAAGACAGGCTGAGAGAGTTGGGGTTRTTCAGCCTGGAGAAGAGAAGGGTCTGGGGAGACCTTATAGCAGCCTTCCAGTACCTGAAGGGGACCTACAAGAAAGCTGGAGAGGGACTTTTTACAAGGGCATGTAGTGATAGGATAAGGGGTAATGGCTGTAAACTGGAAGAGGGTAGATTTAGATTAGATATAAGGAAGATATTCTTCACTATGAGGGTGGTGAGGCACTGAAACAGGTTGCTCAGAGAAATTGTGGATGCCCCATCCCTGGAAGTGTTCAAGGCCAGGTTGGATGGGGCTTTGAGCAACTTGGTCTAGTGGAAGGTGTCCCTGCCCATGGCATGGGCATTGGAACTAGATGATCTTTAAGGTCCCTTCCAACCCAAACCATTCTATGATTCTATGATTGTTTTGAATTACAGTGTTCACCAAAGCATAGTTAATGATAATATATTGCACTGATACAGGCACTGGAGGATCTCAAGGCATTTTGCAGGCAGTAAACCATTAAGTTGCATGAATATGGTTTTTGTCAATTATCAAGACTTTCTGCTGGTGTAATCCTGCTGAGATCTGTGTGGTTATGTAAGCAACAAATACGACCCTGAATTTATGTAAAGGAACTTTATCAAGAAGGCAATGTAGAAAAGTAAGAGTACTAGGATTATAATTTCTAAGGTTAGCTTTACTATAAACAAGCTGTACGCCTGCAGGCCCATCCTTGCACCTCTCCTGGTTGTTTGCTGTAATAAATTTTATTTTACACTACAGTATCTCTGGCGTCTGAACTCAGTCTCTGTGATCTCAGCAGAGGCATCACGATGCTCCTGCTTGATCAGCCGAGGCACACAGCCTGGTTGTTTGGAGTAGCAGAGCATGGGGACAATAAGCTTCTGTTCCTCCTTCGGTACACAAGCAAGAATGACAGTGATTTCTGGACATGACAAGGATGCTGCTATTTATTACTATCATCCACTTGGTTTGCAAGAACACAGAGAAAGGTCTCAACGGGAATTTTTTTGACTTTATTTCCTTTCCAACCTAAAGCTTCAGTGTGTAAGGAGGTGAGACCCAGATCAAAGCACATCAGCAGGGAATACCAAAGGCAGCACAGAAACAGAGCATCCCCATACACCACAGCTGCTGTTAACAATCCCTTAAAATTCCTGCAACGTCTCTGAACAGAGATACAGCCCCACTGGGAAGCACTGGCAGACAGTGAGGAGTTTCAAGCAAAACCAACATTTCCACCTAGCTTAACTGTTAGCACAGCATGCACAGCATACACAGCAGATGTTTCACTAAGGAGCACACCTTTTCTCCACTACTGTTCATGCAATCAGCTTTTGTCCCTGCATAGCAGAAATATCCATTTTCTATATCAGCATCTCAAACTTAGCACCCCCTTTTCTTTTCTGTCTTTGACTTGGGAAAACAAAACTAACCAACATACACAAAAGAGCTACCGACAGCATACAGCTATGGATGAAATTATCAAAAGTGCCTAGTCTTTTATTTCTGTTTCAGAGATCTCAGTCCTGAAGAGTTTAACGTGTTATCAAGGTGGTCAGGAGCCTAGAGTATGACCCAGAAAAGAGGGTGAGTGAGCTGGGCTTGTTTGGTCAGGCAAAGACAAGGCTGAGGTGCTCTAGTAGCAGCTTACAAATATTTGAAGGGAATTACAAAGAACCCTTGCCATCAGTTGCAGGTGATATAAGGGGCAATGGCCATGGACTGCACCTTGGGAGATTCAGGCCAGACAAAAGGAAAACCTGTTGGAAGGTGCAGAGGATGATGCAGCCCTGGATGGACTCACCAAGGAGGTTTTCAAGACTTGGCTAAACAAAGGCAAGGCTGCCCTGACACAGTGTTGGGCGTAGTCCTGCTCCAAGGGGAAAGCTGGATTCAGTCACCCTCCTTCAAGCCAAAATTTTCATGTCTTTCTGTTTTTCCTTATTGATCCAGTCCAGGTATTATGAGGTACACAGATGTTTTTGAACACTGTACCCAGCAACTTAAACCAGCTTTTACCTGGGATCTTGGTGAATCTCAACAAACAAACAAGCAACACTGGACCAGCACTGTGATTTTATACTGGCAACAACCTCACAGTAGATTTTTCACCGTTCCTGCCACAGAGCTGTTGAATCCAAGAAGAGCAGTGGTAGGAGTGACTTGATTGATTCCCTCCTCCAGACACGATCAGCTCTTAGATCAGTACCCAGTGGGTGACATGGCATATGGTGCGTGACAGAGGTATCCTGCCTGACTCTAATCATTGCCCTTTTTTAAATACAGTCAGCATCAGTGTCCACAAGGAAATAGCAGGGTGTTTTGCTGTCTGGCTGGATCTTAGGTGGAAATCTCACGTTGACAGAACCAGTGAAACTTTCTTGGGGGAAGTGCAGAGCGAGGAAGAAAGGGAGGAAGACTGTGAAGTGAGGAAGTTCAATCATTAAAGTAAGTTTCTTGATTCTTGTGATAAACTTTAATCAGTTAGACTATCTCACAGAGGTGTATCACTTGTCATGATGACAAATGAATGACATTTTCCGCCCTTGAGGCCATTTGACTTCATCACATATTTTGACAACTACATGATTCTGAAGATAGGACTTGCCAAAAGATGTCATCATAATTCACAGATATTTTCTCCAGAGATAAGAAAGAAGTAGTTCAGTAAAAGTTCAAAAAGAAATTAGGAGAGAGGAACTACCACATGCCCCTGTATTTTTGGCTGGGGCTTTATTATCATAAACAGTATCACAGACTAGCAATTAAACTGAACTTTTCAAACCTATTTAAAATAAAATTAAGTAAGAATTACTCTTCATGACTTTGATAACAAGTAAAAAAAAATGTGGAAGACTTTAAGAAATTTTTCAGGTGTTTTTTTTTTCTTTTTCTTTTTTCTTGTCTTCTGGAATCTTAAATTCGCACTGTCACTGCCAGGAATTTCTCTTATTTTGGGTTAAATTGAGGTGATCTGTACTAACTATGTTAAAATGGTATTCTCAGTCTGAAGGACAGAAAAAAAACCATGTGACTTCAGATCACTATMTTTTAAGACAAATAATTTTGGAGTTCAGTACAATCTGCTGTTTCTCGTGTGCAGTATGTCTTCAGTCAGCTGTCGTGTCCTAGCCTGTGCCTAGTCTGTGACCTCTTCAGGGGAGTGCATTCCCCATTTGTCCCAACACCTGCAAATGAGGTGATGCTAGTTTACATTTGTAGCCTTTATAATAACAAAAACATCTCTTCAGAGCTATATTTCCACCTGAAACAATGGAGTAATCAAACTCCATTCACTACCACACTGTTGATATATAGGCATTAATTTACATAGCAAGGAAACAACACTGGAATTACTACTGTGAAATGGATCACAGGATGCCAGATGTAATATTGCTTTTTTTTCAGTATTGTACCCCATGGCCACCCACACCTTGCAGTGTTTTACAGAATTCATGTTTTGAAGTCAGAAATGCCAGCCTACTTGTTCTTGTCAGGTCAGAAAACTCCACCTGATAACATGGTCTGTCTCAATGTTTCATTGTACGAAACAATCTAGCTTGGCAGAGAGTATGACTCTGCTGCTCTCGAAGGGCAAAATGCTAAGTGTGGAGCAGGTGTAGTCTACTGAGAATATTCACATCATTCACAGCAATTTATATGTGGGAAATATAAGGTAGTACTCAGAAAATGATAATCCATGTTCCACCTGAGCAGCAGACAGTGTAAAATCCAGTTATGCAAAAGCCTCATCTTAAGCCAAAGTACTTATTATTTCAGATAAAACAGTTCTTAGAATTATTTCTAATTTACCCATTCTGGGATTTCATATCAAGTAGCTGGGCAGAAAGTCTGACTTGATGTCAAAAGGGGAAGAGACTGTTACTGCAGTATAAAATATTTCAAATTTTAAGCAATTTCTTTTCAGCCTTACTTGAAATCCTCTCGCCCTCCTTTACCCCTGTGTTTTTGGGGTTTATCCAATTCATTCATTTTGCATATTACAACTACATCCAAGGCATCTTCCATCCTGATTACCCCCAACTTGCTTGCCACTTTACAGACACAGAATATGACTGCCTTCTAAATTTTTCACTGTTTTTCAGGATTTTTTGATCAGCAGTCAGTAGCTGATGCAGTAATACATGTGTTTTTGAGGCTCCTTTTCCTTAGTCCCTCAGAAGTTAGGCAGTGGGATATAGCTTTTTGGGATTGGGGAGTTTTGGTGGTTGGGGAGGGGCAAGAGTGCTGTGGCAAGCAACAAAGAATTGCATGATCACTTAAAATCTTTCTGAGGCAGAGCAAATTCCCAGGGAAGAGCTGCTTGCTTGAAAAGGCACACAGATACTTAGGCTGAGGTTTTGGAGGTAAAGATTTTTCTGTGATTGCTTCTGTCCAGGGACCAGTGCTTATGGTATAAATGAATAAGCTGTACACATCAAAATGCCCACAGCCTTCACCTGACGTTTCTTTTCCAGCAGGAAGCCAACTTACCCCACCACCACCACCAGCCCCAGTATCCCCTGCTGCACAGCAGCTTCTTCAGGGAGGCATTTTTGCTTTTGTCTAATGATTCTGCATCTTCATTATGAAACACATTTTAACTTGCACCTGTCAAAATCCTAGTGTAGACAGGACAATTGCTATATATTACAGATCATCATATTGGAGACAAATGAGTATTTACTCTGTCAAGCTACCATATCATAAAATCACTTGCCTTCTCCACGCACATTAAAGACGTTTTTCTTAAAGTAGGCATGCTTTCATTATTGAGGATCCTAAGTAGAAGGGGAGGGGAGTTATTTCACAGGGGAAAGAAGTTTATGCAAAATCAGATTTGTAGCAAAACAGTTAACAAGTTTATTATCAAAAAAAATACCTGCCACTTAGTCTTTTATAGACCCAATGTTTAAAGGCAACACAAATACACTACTGCTCAAAGGGAAGTGTTTCTTTAAAAATGCATAGAAGCTAGAGATGGATTTTTATRATAGCGTCAAGTTGGTCATTAAATGCTGCAGATTAACAGCACAGTGAGATGAAAGACACTCTTGGGCAATATCAAGTGCTGTATTTCTCAGTGTTGCATTTCCCTAAGTGTTTAATGTTCTCCTGGATATAAAGATTATTTATCACTTCATATATGGTTAAAATTAAAGGGCTGGAAACAGTGTTGTTTCTTTGATTAGCCCCAATGCCTTTTTCACTGGATGGCTCTGGGCAAGTTGTTTCACTTCTGGGCCATCTGCAAAGGTGTAATAATAACACAGGTAACACCCACATTTCTCCAGCATCGCAGCAGTCTCAGTCATACAACAACTGAGAGACTGCCCTTGATTTCAGTGCATTTTTATGAAGTACACAGAAAGGTAATACCATGCACTATCACCTGTTCTGTGGTCTTCTTGAACAGCAGCTGAATGAACCTGACATCATGCTCCACAGATGCCCCACATGGAGGAAATTTCAGTCACACACAAAAACCTCTTGTGACTTCAGACCTGCTGTGCAAGGAGTCTACAGGGATACTACCTCAAAGCATCTTAGATGAAACATTGCTTAGGAGAAGTAATATGAAATGGTTATTCTCTATTGTCAAACAGTGACATGGAGGTGGTATGTGAAACTGAAGCAAATGTAGAAACTGCAAGTGGCAAAACCAGAGTTTGTCTTAGAAACAAGGGAATTGTCACTTGAGTAAGAATCTGAAATTTATTTCCATGGTGCAATATAACTTCTGATGCCATCTGCACTACGGAACACTTTAACACTGAATGAATATGAAACAACATGAATATGAGCTTCATATCCCTTGCAGAAGTCTTTTTAAATTAGGTCATTCCTATGAATCTCAGTTGACACTCATGCTAAGGGACTTTCAGACAACAGTGAATACTTAAACTTGTGACTTTCAAAGCAGCAGGAAAGCAATATTACCAATGCCTGTGATTTTACTGAGAATTTCATCATGTTCTCTACAGGTTCTGAAGGTACATAAGTAGATGAGAAGCTCAATTTTCATGAAGAAGAAATAAAGCAAGTTTCTAGACTTCCTAGCTGCGTAGGAAGGGTGAAAGACACAGAAGAGCTGCAACCCAAAAGCTCTGAAAGTGGAGGGAAAACTGATAAACTGTGCTGTGTGTTTTAAGGTATCTGGTGATTTGGGGGGCTCTGAGATGTTCTGGCAAAACTGACAGTGAAAGGGGACTTTGAATGTGATAGTGTGTGAGTTAAGACCCAACAAAGAAGAAATCCACAAGCTGGCTTAGATCATCAGACCTCTGAAAGTCTCCTGGAGACATAAAAACCACAGTGAAAATTGGCTGGCATGAAGCCTAACATACTTTTGGAGGGGAAAACATTACAGTAAAAAGCTATAATAATGTGCTTTTGCTGGAACCTAAAACCACTAGGCTTGTGGTCCCAAATGCTGCTGATTTCATCCTGGGTGTTAGCTTAACTTGTTTACTTTTCTTTCAAAAGAAAACTCACAGATAAAAAAAATCCTATTTAAGGAAATGGCAACATCATAATTCCAAGAAAAACTCAACTGGGGACTGTCTGGCTTGTCTTATTAAATATCCACTCAGAAATATACAGCTTAGAAAAATAGAGTTGTCTGAGCTGAGCACAATGTGAATGCTGCTGGGGGTTGTGTAGGTGCACATCTAGGTTACCCACAACACTCCAGGTTGTCTTCTCCTCCTTGAGCCTGTATCCAGGCTACTGGTGCCTTGGCTTACCACCAATTTCATTCTGTCATTCAGCCAGCTGCTTGAAACAAAACTTCTCAGCCACTGGCTTCCCTATCATTCCTCATACCTGCCTTGGTCCCTATTTTTGACCAACCAACACCTGTTTTTAGGACAGTATTCAAAACTGTGAGAGGAGACCAAGAGCTCCCTCACAGGGAAAGCAAGCCAAATGACAGGAAAGTCAGATGGGTGAAGTATTCATTCTGGGGTGGAGAACATGATACATCTATTTACTCTGGCATGCATGTCCCAATACCACCCCTCAAGGTAAATTTACTGCTCTGTTATAAGATGGGACTTGCGTCACTCTAATTTACTTTGGTAGATTGACAGCAAGTAAGAATTTCTGGTTTCACTTTAAGAAGTTTCTTGGCCTTGTAAGTGTGCAGCTTTAAACATGGAGTACACCCAAAAGACTCAAATCAGAAATCAAATAAAAAAGGACCCAAAATTTATACATAAGTGCATCAGTGCACTTAGTGCTATTGCAAAGTTCTCTAGTCTAGACAACCTCCATACATCCAGGAAATTCTAATTCATTGATTTAATTAACTCAGATCACAGTCAAGACTTTTGCCAAAGCACAACCTGCTTCACAAAGAACTTGGCTTGGTCTTTTTCTAGAGTACATTAAAGTATCCTCTTTTTTCCACCCACCACCTATTGTACAAGTCATGAATCAAATTTGTCCCTAGTGCAATTTTACTAATGTGGGACAAAATCCATTGTGGAGGAATGTGCAGGAAGATTATCTATCTGTACTTTCCTTTTAATGGTCACTAAGCTTGTAGTCTGACCTAATATAACTCTTTCATATATAAATGATGCCTGCATTAAGTACCTGACATGGCTGGCTTGTGCCTCTACCCCCCTAGGAAACACTGAGGCAGGTTCCTGTAGGAGGCAATCCAGAGCACCAATCTCTACCCTTGCTGATTACAGTGGGTGCCTGGGAAGCCATCTAATTTAGTACTCGGACTATTTCGGTGCAAAGATGTGCACGTTTTTGAAAATAGCTGGCATGGTGAGCCCATGAGTTCATGAAGCCCTATATTCTCCAGTAGGTGCTGACAGCATAAGCAGCATTACTGCTTCCCTGTGCTCTTGTTTCCACATCCTGCTTTCTAAGTACATACTGCAAATCCACTTGTGCAGAGACAGTTTTACTCTTTATGTGAACAGTACATAGTGCAGTGAGGAGCTGGAGTGTGGCGCAAGCTTCCAGGTGCACAATATAATGCTAAAAGCTCAGCAACAGCCCATGAAGGTGATCAGAAGATAGGAATTATTAAAAAAAAAATTAAAAATAAGTGGATAAGAAAGATTCAGATATTTATGCATCCATTTGCTTCAGTACATGTAAAAACACTGACAGTTAAAGATCAGCAAACCAACATTAACTTTGCAGTTAATGCCAGTTCTGACAACGTGAGCAGCAGGAGCCCTGATGTCCACCATGGAATAAGGATGCTGCTGGGGGAAGAAAAAACTGTGCAGCTAGGTACCTTTTCTCATGACAGGAGTGGGGGCAACCAGAATTATCATGAGCTAATGGTACCAGACCTCATTCTGAGATGAGACGATGAAAGACTGTATCAGATGTATTTTGTGACGGACAGCTCACCAACCTTGTTCTTCTTTGTTTAGTTATTCCCCAAGTCCACGGCACAGCTGCCCACAGCCCCGTCAAATTTACATGCTGATGCTTTCAGATGTCATGACCATCCCAAAACACCTGGGGTGATACAAATGTGCCACCCAGGGTCAGGCTGAACACAGCACAACCAAGCAATATCCCAAGCTTGGATCAGAAAACCCCTCTGTGCAACGTGCAGACAGAGGAGCTGCCAGGAACTTGTCTGCAGGGTGTGGAGACGGCCGAACCAGAGTGGAGTCTGGAGTTAACCCAGTCAACCCGTGTGGGGTTTCAAGTTCTCAGCATGAACGGAGTGTGAAGAGGTTGTGCCAGGTTGTCTGGAGCCTGTCTATACTGCTGATGCCATCTACTGGCTAAATCATTACCTAGCCATGGCTAGTGGGAAGAGCCTGCAGAGGGGTAGGCGCACACCTTATCTCCTTGCTGTGGGAAAGCTGACAGGTTTGGAAACCACGACAGAGCTGATCGTGGGGAACAACCAGCAAAAGACTAAAGTATGCATGTACAGAATCCCTTCTTAGCCCTTCTTTATCTACCCTAATAGAAGTGGTGGGAAATGAAGCTTTGGAGGGATTTTTCTTCCCCTGTCTCAAACGGCCTTTGAATGTTCCTTCCTTACATATTCAGCATAGACCCACTCATGGGATGCAACTCACCAGAAGTGAAGCTATCCCAAGTTGGTAAACAGTGCTTCTTCTGCAAAGTGAATCTGTTCTGGTGCCTGGTATTGCTGCAGGGGCAGCTCACAGCTCTGGCGATGCTCTTCTGGTGAGCACTGTAGGTGGCACAGTATGGGCAGCTAGGTGTGCTTAGTCCTCTAGTGATCCGACAGCAGGCAGGGTGCGGAGCGGGCAGGGACGTGGAGCGGGCCGGGGCCCACTCACTTCTCTCATTGATGTCCAATACTCGGTCGCTTCAAGGAGCTCTGAAATCGAGTGTTTCCTGTAGACTGAAAGTAATCTACAGTACAAGCAACAACACTGTGACCTGCAGTCAGATCTTAGCACACCAGCTCTCCCAGAGGAGTAGAGAGCCAGAGGAAGAGCAAACTTACAGGGTAACCAAATCAGTGTGCACGTTTAAGTGCAGCTACTTAGCCAATGTAAAATCTAAATTACCAGACAATGAAACACCCCAACAGTGTGACAGAAGCTAAGAAAAGTCAAAGCATCTAAACCTTCTGTTTTTAAGATTCCATGGTCACAAGTCACTTACATTTGCCAGTCAGTTGTACTGGCTAAAATTTTAAGATGTGGTCTACGTCGTATCATGAAAAACAACAGAGGAGTCCCAGAAGAGTGGTACTACTGAGACACTTTTAAAAATAGGAGTCAATTGCTTTTGAGTATGTCTACCCTAAATGCTATATTGTGGTAGTAACAGTGCTGATGTGGTGATCTAAGGATTTACAGAAAGTGGTATTATCTTCAGTTAGATGCACTGATCTAAGCAGATGATACTACTTAGTTTGTTTGGTTTCCCACCCCCCCTCCCCGACCCTCTTCACGCTGTGTGATCTCGTTTGCAGACAGATAATCTGATACCTGAGACAAATAATCTTTCCACAGTGTTGCAGAAGGGGTGTCACAGCTGTGTTGCAGAAGGGGTGTCACAGCTGTGGTGGCCTAGGCTGGTACAACCATTTGTTCCAAAGACAATATTACCTCTCCTTACAACTCTGACCTCACTTTTACCTGCAGATCCCTTTTTAGGAACACAGCCTGATCTCTTGGGTAGCGCTGGTGCTGCCTTGCCTGGGGCCCATAAACTTCCCACATGAAAATCAAACTCTGGTCACATATATTAGCTCCAAATATCTTCAGACCTTGTTGCTCAAGATAATGGCCAGTCTCTTACTGTGAGCTACAAGATGTACCATCTGCTAGACTTAAACTAAAAATGCCTTGATTAAAGAAATGTTAGCAAAATCCTGGTAATTAATGAATAATATCATCATCCAAATCTGCATTGCCTGCAGTTCACTAATTGTGCCCTTCTGCCTTTCTATTTTTTTAATTAGGATGTTAGCTATATTCTATTACAAGTCCCTTTATTCTTGCATACCAGGTCCCTGTACAAACTTCACTGTATTTTAACAATTCCTGAGACAGCAAGTTGTTGCAAGTTATTTTTTCTCATCCATTTTCCTTCCCACAACCTCCCTCCTTACTGTAGTCCATGGACTTTGGCTGAAGGATTTGTGAAGGATTGGCACATGGAGAGAAAATCAAGATGCGGTGGGAATAATAAGGAGCAAAGGGAGAAGGAGGGAGCAGAGCTGGTTCTGAGACAGACTTGTGTCGTGACCTCAGGAGTACTCCTGCTTCCTCTCATGGTTGTCATACCTAACATAAACACATTTGAACTGGATCATCTCTTACAAAACATTTGTAGATCATCATGTCCAGTGGAATTCTGACTCACAGGTGCCTCAGTACATGAGTATGTATATCAGGCAAACTACAATTATTTGCACTGCAATTTCTTGTGATATGATGGTGCATCAAGCAGTTCTTCACTGCATGTCAATGTTACCACGTTTCATACTGAGTAATAAGGACTCCAAACATTGTCAACAGATGGTTGTAATTAGATAAACCAAAGTTCTGCAAAACTTCCAATAATTTCAACATTATTGTGTGTGAGCCATGATGCTCAATTAATATGAATCAAAAGCAATGGTGATAAGCCACTTTACCACAGGAAATAACTTAACCCAACATTCTTGCAATTGTGTTTTATTTGATCATGCCTAGTGACTCTCAATGTCTCTCCAATAAACGTTAAGTTTTACAAATAGCCAAAGAGAATATTCTCTTCTGATACAAAGTGTCCTGCCCTGCAAGTGTACTTTTAAGAGCTAATTTCACAGAATAGTCAATGGAGCAGAAAGAATCTACACCTCTAGAAATTAATATATTGGGTGCTTACATTGCAAGGTTCCAAGAATCACCTTCATGCCTCGTGATCCAACGTACACAAAGGTGAAATGTCCGATGGCTGCTAGACCACTGAGTGGAACTGCTCAGGACAGAACTATCCATCACAGATGGCCCTTTTTTAAATTTTGCTTACAGTCTCAGCTGAAATTAACAGCAAAGCAAAGGATGTCAAGTACTTTAAAGGCACTGCTACTGCAGTAGAGTGAGGCCCAGTTAGAGACCATGCAACAATCAGGTTTTATTTGCTGCTCAAAAAGCCACTCAATGATGATGCTCGTTCCCCTTTTTGGGAAAAGAAGGCATAGTTGTATATTTCTTCATTCATTTGATCTTGAGCTATTTATGGAGTGGTGTCCTACTCCAGCTAATAACACATATCTGAAAATCAGAATAAGTTCAAAGGTGTGGTTTGAATACTCATTTCAACATCAGGAAATACCCCATTTCTGTCCCAAACAGGATCTTAGAAAATATGAAAAGCCAATGTGATGTTGGCTTGGAAGTACAAAGATCTGCTAAAACATTTCTGTGCTGGACAATGAAAAATGACCGTACACATTTGCTTTCATACAACAGCACAGGACTATAGATATGGCTTAGCTTTTAGCTGGGATTCCAAAGAAAATGAGGTGTTTTCAGTCCCTGCTTTGTAGCAGCTTTTAAAACCACGTTGGCCAACTTCATCTAAATTTGACTGCAGGGTAAGCTCTCAGACATGCTCAGTTCTAAAAAATTTGTGAAAAAGAGATAGCAAAATAGAGCTGCCAGACACCAATCTGTTCCTCTAAAAAAGGCGGGCAAGCATATTATTCAATGCCAGAGAACTTTAACAGGAAAAAGTTTTTAAGAATGCCACAACAACAGGAAAAGGTTCAGGCCCTCTGCACTTTTAGACATTAGTAATGCAGTCAGAAGTGCAAAGACCTGCTGGAGTGTGTCCAAAGAAGAGCAACGAAGCCGGTGAAGGGTCTAGAGAACAAGTCCTATGAGGAGCGGCTGAGGGAACTGCGACTGTTTAGTCTGGAGAAGAGGAGGCTCAGGGGAGACCTTATCACGCTCTACAACTACCTGAAAGGAGGTTGCAGCGAGGTGGGTGTTGGTCTCTTCTGCCAAGCAACTAGCGATAGGACGAGAGGAAATGGCCTCAAGTTGCGCCAGGGGAGGTTTGGATTGGACATTAGGAAAAATTTCTTCACCAAAAGGGTTATCAAGCATTGGAACAGACGGCTCAGGGAAGTGGTTGAGTCACCATCCCTGCAGGTATTTGAAAGACGTGTAGACATGGCACTTAGGGACATGGTTTAGTGGTGGACTTGKCAGTGTTAGGTTAACAGTTGGACTCGATGATCTTAAAGGTCTCTTCCAACCTAAATGATTCTATGATTCTATGATTCTATGAAACTGGGCTGCTGTTTTTGAGGAAGTTGTGAACAGATCCATGAGTCCTTGCTCTATAATTCACTGACAGTAGGTACAGAAACCTATTGATTTCACAGGGCAATGGGAAAGAAAAAATCTAAAATGCACAGCTGAGGCAAAACAGCAATTACAGACAAAAGATTAATGAGCTTCAGTGGAGAGTGTAATGGAGAGAAGAGTCATCCTCGGTCCTGGCTCTCAACAGGAAGGAGATGCAGTTTTCCTGGGCAGAAAATGATTCCTTGGTTGGGCTGGCCTTCCTGTGGGACCTTAAACGCTTGTAGCAAAAATCAGATCATCTCTTAAGAGACTGCAGGTCATTAGTGTTGACTTCTACTGTCTGTGACCTTCATCATGCTGTGAACAAAACTCCACCAACGTAGACTACCTTCCTACCACATACGGCATTTAAAGCCAAGATAACTTTCTATTCTGTCATCTGAGGATGAACTAAATCTATGTATGCACAGCCCAATTTATGGTGTTATTTATTCCTGAAGACAATGGGAAAAAAGACACGTAGTATAGTTCTGAATCCACAATAGAGCCCAACGAACAAAAACCTGTCTCTGTTCCCTACTCAGTGTGTTATTGAGGTAAATTGATGACTCCCACACAGCAATACAAGTCACCAGCGCAGTCAGCTTATCAGTAATTAGCCTGCATAGACATAAAATAAAAAGAAAATTAATTCCTGAGTTTTAAAGCTTCTGTGGTGCTTTCTCAGGGACAAATTGCCTGTAGCATCATTTTGCAGTACAGCATGGGAGGGCGTGTGACTTACAGAGCTATCTTAGTGCTCAAGGGAGTTGAGACTTTCCTTATACCTCACTGAAGGGGCATGGTAACAGCTGATTAACTGTTTGGGACAGAGGGAAGCCCCAGCTTTAAATTTCCAGATGGCCTGTGAAGCTCCTTTCATATGTTCTCTGGGGATAACACCTTGGTGTTTGATAAATTCTTATTTCCTGGCTCTTTTGCTGGCTTGCAAGGGAACCTTGTATAAGTTGCTTTAGTATACTGCCATTAGCTCACTTTTCCCACCTTGTAAAATGCAGATATTTACACTGACTTCTTTTGGAAAATTCTTTCAGATATGCTAGGTTTTTGCAGTCAGTGTTTTCCCCATCACTAATACAAGCCACAGATATAGATACCAGTACTGCAGATTGAAAATCAAATTACACGTATATGTCAAGAGGGTATAAATCCAGTGAACCAAAACACATTATGAGCATCTTTCAGCTGAGGAATAGGTTTGTGGAAAACAAGGTTTCAGTAGCAGTTCTGGCTCCAACAAAACATGCATTAAATTTAAAATGCAGTCAACTACACAAAAGTCTTATCTTCTAGCACTGCAAGCAACCTGCCTTATCATCTTCATTATCTGTCCCTCCTTTCACCTTTGCCATAAAGATTTTGGATTAAATACAGCAGTTAAGCACAGTTTATCTAAAGCATCCCCAAAGTGAAAGTTTGTGAAAGTAAGTAACTCAGGGCAAGCAATTGAAATGCAAAAGTTTCTCCTTAAATTGTAACAGGAAGGCTTCAGCCCCAGAATCTCCATCTAACTCCCTTCCCAAAGCTAGCTGGCTAGCAGTCCTGGCAGCTAGTAAATAAATGACCTACATGGGCAGCAGATTTTTATTTTGGCAGGACTTGTTAGTGAAATTTCAACAAATGCCCCTCACAGGCTYCTTCATTTATGGAGGATGTGGCTTAGCTGACACTTGGATTATTCCAACAAGTCTTCAGAAGTCTTAATGGCTTGAGAGAAGTTGTGATTTATGGCCCCAGATTTAGGGCTGTCCAGCTTCTCCATCAATCACACCTTACCACCCTCCAATCCATTTGGCTCCTGTTTTTGCAGGGAGCAGCAGCACGGTGCTAAGAGATGCCTGGGTGACTGTAGCGGGCAGGCTGATGCTCTCTCTGACATTTTACATGGGCGGTGGCAAGCAGCAACATCCAGTGTTTTCAAGGTGTATCTGCTAACCAAGTCATTTATGATCCTTCTGAGGCCTCCCTGTCACTGCTTATTGCCCCTTCCCCAAGTATTCACCTCTCCAGAAGGCTCTCTGCACACTGTAAAATCCTTGAGACCTACACAGCCATCTACTAAACTGATCTCTGCTCTATCTTATTTGATGTTGAAAGGCCATACTCCCCTTCTGCAACATTTTTCTGGGAGACACATGCCCCAGACTTTGGGAAATACTTTTCGGAGTAGACACACTCTTCCCCTACCAGTAAGACTGCAGACAATTTTCTGGAGCTGAGCATCCGAATACTGCTCCATGGTCCTTTATTGGGGAACCTAAATGATTTTAAGAAATTTAAAAAATTGCTCACCTACAAAGCACTATCTCAGCTCTGGGGCAGACTACAACTCAAGGCACCACTTCATGTCTTCTGTCCAGAGAGAAGCTATACCTGTGTGGTGAGGAAACTTCTCTCTGTTAAAACCAAACTGGATAACAAAGATCACTTTAGAAATGAGTAAATAAGACAATGGACCAAAGGCCAGGCTAAGAGTAAGAGATGGAGGGGTGGGGGGGCAGTTAATTAGCTGTCAGTGCAAAGCATCTAGTCTGAAAACAGAGGGACCCATACTTGAGCTCTTACCTGTGGCTCCTGGGAGCCCAATGCCAATGGTGGAGGTATCCCTATGTAAAATACCGCCAGAAAGCGCAACTGCATCTCCCCCTCTGCTGACTCAAAAGAAAAGATATTTTAGATAAGTGCACACTGGTTTAACACTCATGAGGAAGGTTATTTCAGTCACTGATACTTTACACAGATTTGTATCTGACAGAGCCTACCATTACAAAGGAGATATTTGAGGAATAATGTAGGGCCGGCACATGCAGTTTATCTCTTTCAGACATGAAGTTTGCAGAACTGTGGGACATTATCTGAGCAAAAATCTCTCTGCTAACCACAGATGAAACTATCATTGCTGGTAACTCCAAGTGAAAATGGCTCTCACAACACATGAACAGATACAGGACGCTGAGAGACATGAACGGTGAGAAATGATCTTGTTGCAAGAAGTAAAAGGGCTGTTGGTCTCTCAGATTAGAAATTACATCCTTGCCCATTCAGCACAGCTGTGAATAATAATATCAGAGAATCAGATCCTGCCCAACATCTCTTGCTTGGCCTTGCTTTGAAGCATTCAGTAAAGAAAAGCTCCCAAAACATCCTATTTGCCTGTGCTACCACATGTCCAAATCAAAAGCGGCACCTGGTTTTCTACGATATTTCACCTCCCTCTACAAATGCAAAGACTATGCATACATGGTCATCCCACAGTTGCTCACCTTGTAATTGGCAAACGTAAAAGCAGACTAGTACTGGCCAGGCAATTCTAATATGTTTTAAAAGCATACCATACATTTGTCTCCCATACCATCTTAACTGTAGCTTAATATGAACACTTAACACAGGAATAGACAGTACAAAAGCAGATAATACAGATTGTGTTAAAAATCAAACAGAATGGAAGAGACTTCCTACTAGCTGATGCACAGGCAATTTTCAGTTAGTGCTACTATGCTTCACTACACCAAATCAATACTTCTTTAAAAGGATATATCGGTACTTTTTTCAGCTATATACTCAAGGCTTTCTGGCATATATCCTCCCTCCACTTGCATCCACTTCATATAAAAGTACACCGACAGCAAAGATTACTTGTTCAAATACTAAGAAGTCATTCATGTTCCATTATGAATTGCACATATGAGCACTGGCAACTACACTAGCAAGTAAGTGTCTTCAATACTGTGACTTATAATTGGCCATCGGAGAAACTCTCTTCAGATAAGTTTTGCAATGCTTTTAAATCACTAGATGGCGATGTAACAAGCAGCTTTACAAGTACTGCTGACGCTTTCGGGACAAAAATTGTGTTTGTATAAGGAAAGATAGTTCAAGTGGAAGAAACAGGAACGGATACAATGTAAGGGGAGAACATTATATTTTGTTTTAAGTGAACTTGAATAAAAGCTCCATTTGGATGAAAAAAGTCAGTGGAAGATTTTGAGTTAAAAGGCTTCTCCAAAACCTGCATAAAAAGATTATTTTTAATACAAGTTCTATTTTTTAATGGTCCTATAAGGGGTCACCAAATATTGGAAGAAACGCTACTATTGTGACACAATGATTTCCTGAAGCAGACTATGACACAATGACCCCATTCACTTGTGTGTTTGTTCTTTGAAATAAATATGCTTTAAAACTATTTTACCTTCCAAAATTCCCTCAGAAACAAGAAAGAGACAAAAACAAGATGAAGATTTGAGACACTATTCTCTAAAGCCAAAAATATACAACTTCTCCGTCTGTCACTGCTAAAATTAGTATCATTGAAGTGATGCTTTATTGAGGTTAATTGGATAACTTGTGTGCACTCACTTGCCACTGCCAATAAAGGAGGGTTATATGCTGACTCAAACAGTAAGTATTTGGCACCTATAAATTATCTGTGGGAAATTATTTCCCAGTATGGGACAGCAGCTGCTGCAAGTCTACGTAAAACTGCAGAAACCTAAGACTGGGAAAGAAAGGAAGAGAAATGTGAATCCCATTACACAGTGTGAGATGCATAGTTGAAACTTATGACAGAGAAAATGCTGCAAGAAATTGAAGTCAAAAGATAAATTGTAACTCCACACAACTGTTAATATCAGAGAAAGCTCCAACCAGTTCAGTGTCTGCATGTTCTGGGAGTGAATACTGTGACTTTCCTCCTTTCCAAGTCTTTCTGTGGGCTTCTTTTCTGGGTCATCTAGGGAGTGTGCATCAGCTAGGTTAGATGTAGGTCTCCGCCTGCAGACCAATGGCTTTGGGACACCACATCCCAAAGCAGCAGCTCCACATGTTGTGGTACTTCTGGAGCATAGAGCAGCAGCAAAGGGCTCTACAGAGAAGGTGGAAAGGGGAGTTCCCAGGGCCAGATAAAGGGATGGGAGCACATTGTCCTGGCAGCATCCACTACTACCACAAAGAGAAGTCAAATGAGAATGGCTGCTGCAGAAAGGATGAAATAAAATAGGTTAATCCACAAAGCAGCTGGCTCTAGGGAAGAAGGATTTCCTGAGATGCAGTTTCTATCTTTTTTGAAAGCCTGACAAAATATTTATTCCACAATATTTTTGAGTTTTTGAAATAAATCCAGGTGTACCGCATACGATCTGATTAGCAATGTCTGTAGACTCATGACCCACTCTTTCAATAGACACCATTCAAATAGAACTTTGCATTATAAAGATCTTCTAGAAAACATACACGAATAGAAGAAGTCTTCACTACTTCTTTGATAGTCAATGTTTAAAGTTTTACCCAGGAAAAGAAGCTGTCAGCTTTTCATCTTTCTCAGATGGTCACTGGTAGATTGTGAAAAAGAGTTCAAGACTCACTGTTCAATTCCATGTTGCATTATGACAACTACCCAGTTTTTAATGGCTAGTGCAGCTCAATTGGCAAGGATTTCTTAAAAAGGCCTGAACAACAAAAACCTTTTGTCAGAATTCAGCTGACCACTGTGTTCCCTGAGTCAGGAGGAACAAACAGAGAAATGCAGAATCTCCTAAATGCCCATAATATTTCACGCTTCACAGTCAAAAAGCCTGCAACCTAAGTTAGGTCAGTGGAGCAAACCAAGGCCATTAATCTTTTCCAGTAGCTGAGGCTTCTGAAAGGCAGAGAAATTAAGGGCAACATCCTAACAGTCTGCCAGTTTCAGTGGTTTTGATCTGACAACAGAGAATAACAAGGTAACACTCTGAAATTATTTACTAATTAGTCCCACATATGATTTAGGATCACAGCATGCTCCTGGAGGTTATGCTAGAAGTTTAAGAATCACTCCCCGCTGCAGTATGGTTAATCGGATATAGATGATGCAAACACAAGTCTACCATTTTGGTAGACACAAAGAAAGTCAGAAAATGTCAGTAAGGGAAGGTGCAGAGATGCAGGACACAGACTGTCTGTGGTCACTGTGTTTTCATATGCAGAATCTGCACACCTCCTAATAAATTAGTACTGAAAAGCAGCTGACACCCTCCCTCCCCACCAATAGCTTGCACACAATTAGACACGGGAGCAGGGCAGTGCTGGGGAAAAGGAGTCAAGTAAGGTGAGGACAGAAACATGGGGGTTACTCCCTAGAGAGACAGTTGGGAACTGCCTGTGCACGTGTAAAACCCATATTGCCGCCAAATCACACTTCCACTTGTGTTTTTAAAAGAAAACACACAGGCAGGTGCTTGAAAGTATAGCAAAGCTGATAAAAAGTGATCTAGCTGAGCAGGAAATTTTAGGAGTCCTGGTTCCTATGAACACCCCTCTAGTCATTCCCAGGCAGTCATATGTTCTCCATTACTTCAGAACCTGAGTGCCTCATAATTTTCCCTCTCGTCAGTCTATGATATCAGAATAATTGTTACCTCTGTTTTCACATTTCTCTGGGACAAAAAAGCTGAGATCCTTGAAGGTATTTAAATGCTGCTTCTCACATACAGATTAGACTAGAGATGTGATCAATGCTAGTTCAAAACCTGAATAACCCTGAGGATCTGAGACAGAACCCACACAACTTGTCCAGGGCATATACAAAGTCTGGAGCTGGACAAAAAAAAACAAAAACCAAACAACAAACCCAACAGTATTTTGGTTCTTCAGGTGGTGTTTAATGACCACACTCTGGGAGCGCTGAGCTTGCCAGGACTGATTTCCACTAGCTCATCTTGCTCCTAGCCCAGGTTCCCAAGCTTTTTATGGCACATATCCCACTAGATGAAATAGGAGTCCAGTGTCTCAACACCTCTGTGGATCTGATTTTGTACATTGCTTCCCAGCCACTTTCTGTAGATGTCTTTTTAAAAATAAACACTGTTTTTATGATCTCAGAATACAGCCGGTGCCTCTCAGTTAAGTGGGTTTTCATTTTTAGTACAGTTAGATCTGCCTGTCCTTTTTCTGTGTCAGAAAAAAGAATGGAAGACATGGCGCCTTTCCAGAAATCTGTGAAAACAACAGAGAAGGCAGGCATCTCCCAGACCTCTGCACTGGAGAGTTCCCGAATTACTTAAGTAAATTAAGTATGGATCACTTTTCATGCAAAGTTATTTTAGTCTGAATAGGTGGCTTGGACAGAGAATTAGGATTGCAGTTTTTCTCCTGATTTAACCAGTTTGTTTAAATAACAATTTACTGGAGAGAGAGAACCCAAGTCTTTACACAACCTTGTAACTTTTGAGGAGGAAGGGAAACGGCAAGGGGACGGAAATGGGAAATCAACTGCATTGATTTAACATGTGGGGATTCAATTTTTGTGGAAGAAACTAAATGTTGCCAAAGATCCGGCAAGCAAATCTTCCCTCCCTACCAGAGATGGATATTGACACACAGCTTTCATAACACATACAGTGATACTTCTTTCAGCTGCAGGTGTAGTGAAACAAACCAAAAGGTTGCAATTTAACTGAAATTAAGAGAGAAAAATTCTGTTGTCAATTAATTCCTCCTTAAATCACTAGTCCAGACACACCAGGGCACTTTTCAGATCCAACTATACAGGAAAAAATGCCATAATCTACATGGAAATCACTGTGGTTTTCTGCACACATTTCCATTTCTGTTCCTGTATGGGACTCACAGATAGCAAATGCATGGCGGACACTACAGACACATAGAGAATTTGGCATAATGGGAGAAAAACCTAGAGGCTGGGCAAGGCATAGAACTTGCAAAAATTGTGAGACCTTGAAATATTATGGTGTGTTCAATGCCAGACTAACTACTGAAAAGAAAATCGTTAACAACTACAGGCCACATGCTACTCACCACAACTTTTGTGGCTGGATCATCTGTTCCTTGTGTAATATACGGGCCAGAATTCAGCCTTAAGGGTCTCCAATAACCTCTGACAACTCACAGGTAACCATTAACCTCACAACAACTTAGGCACATTAAAAAAGGAGACTATGTTCGGGTGTTCAGCTTCACACTCAAGTACCGAACAGCTAGAACTGACGTGGCACAAGCATAAGTCATTGTTAGGTTTAGGTGGCCTAGTTCCCCTACAGGCAATGTAAGTAGGAAAGGAATTGCACACAAAGGGAGAGGATGACTTAACTTCCTTTTCTACCCTCTTTTTTTCTTTTTTTTTTTTTTAGTAGCATTTACATTTCACTTAGGTCCTCAGAGTTGGACCTTCACAAGCCTTAGAAAACACAGCAGCGCTGAATAGTTTAACTTTTCGGTGAGAGCCTTCACCTGTGTGCCACTGGACTGGTATTTCTAGTACTCCTGATCATCTTTCTTTGTCCTAGCTGCTTAAAAAAACCTACTGAGAAAACAAACACACTTTTCACTTTGCTAGCTTGTTAACGGACTCCTGCTGTTTCTGTAGTCCAGCAGACTGACGCAAAGCCCTTCAAGACACACATTGTCATTACGGACTGACAGTCATCTACTAAAGCTGGCCAAAACTAATTTGTGGGAAAGGCGATAGTTTCTCTGCCAGCTTGTACAGCAAGTACAAGTCATCCAGAAGGCTGGGAGTTAGTTGACAAAGCTAATTAAAATGTGCTGCGTGCATCACCAGGCAGTATGATTCACTACCATTTATTCAAAGCCAGCAAATGACAAAAGGTGTGCACGACTGCAGCACGCACGCCTGTCACTACTCTCCAATTGGTTCTTCAAAGTATTCGTAGTGCCAAGCAGACAATATTCTTACTAGACCACTGATGACAATTGATCCGTTAGGATGCAAACTAGCCAATTAGAGTTTTTTCTTGAGTCTAATGTCCAATGTGATTTTCCAAAGCCTTTCACGCTTCTGAGTTTAGCTGCCTTTTCCTAGTTATCTCCTACCACCAGAGAGGGACTAATCAGTGCTTTAAGAAAACAGAGTTCATTAAACTGGCTAAAGTTAAAAACCTTTGTTCATTAATTGCTTTGAAATTGTCCACACTGATTTTCAGTCTGGATGCACATGGTGAATTATTCCATATTATGTTGCCTGTCCTCTTTAAACAGTGGTTTAGGTTATTTACACAGATTATAAACATAGCAATCAAATATACAATTTGAAATGTAGGAAATTGCATGAATGGCTTTTTTCTCTAACCATGATGGGATGATTTATGTCACCAAGCA
The DNA here is from genome assembly GCA_035582835.1 of Phoebastria nigripes. Lineage (NCBI taxonomy): Eukaryota > Metazoa > Chordata > Aves > Procellariiformes > Diomedeidae > Phoebastria > Phoebastria nigripes. Next base: position 544,361 of record JAYKAV010002914.1, read on the forward strand.
ACTGAAGAAATGGAAATTTTATAATCAAGGGAGGTACTTTGAAACCAGCTTTTCATGAATCTTCAAGCTCACAGTCCTCTCTTTTTCCAATTAGCTTATTTCAGTATGGCTAGAATATACAGACGCTGGCAACAAAATAAAAAAAAAAAAAAAGCACGGGAGATTACCTGCACAGCTGAATCCAATTTATTTTTTTAATTTCAGCATTTCAATTTCCTACATTTTCCATTATATCTTTGGCTCTCAAAGCTTAGTGTAAAAAAATTGAAGGTAGATGACTAAGGTTACGCACATCAACACATCAAAAATATCTTCTGTGATTTCAGTTTTGTCTCTTCATTATACTCAGTTCTAGTTGTAAGAAACATTGCATGTATTTTTCATTTTATTAGGGAAGAAAGACTTTTCTTTCTTTCATAAGCAATTCCTCCAACATCCCTGTAATGGTAAATTCAACGTTTCAGCACACTGCATTTTGGGAGCAATGCCAGTGACAGACTGGAGAATCTAGGGTAGCTTTCAGTATCTTTTCACTCGCATATGGAGATACTTCAAAACAGAAGCAGAGGTGTGCAATTTATAGTCACAGTATAGGCTCAGTCTCCCCCACTGCAGTGACACACAGAACTTGGTCGCTGAAGGCAGCACATGCACCACCCACTCCTCTGCTGTGTTGCTGTTTCCTGGTTTTATTCAGACATCTGTCAGTGATTATTAGCCACAACGACTGTAATGAGCTAGATATAATTTCTATTTAAAGGGTGTGAAGTACAAGTAGATTTTTGGTTCAGATTACATGCACAGGCTTACTGGGTGAAAAATATCTGTCATCAGTCCAGGTTTATGGGAAGAGCTGTTGAGTGCCTCCTCCCGGCAGTACTGCAGACTGGACTGTCTTAGCAATGTGGGCAACATTTCTCCCAAACAGGACACAAACAGGATGCGGCAGCCTCCAGCATCGCGCATCCCCTACCTCCCACCATGCCACAGCTTGTTTGTGAAGGACATGCCTAGGAAACCTATGGGACTCAGCCATCATCTATCGCATGCCAGAAGTATCCTGTGAAATGCTGGCGGTATTTTCACCTCCTGCGAGAGGCTTGATTTCATTGTCGGTCCCAGAGGGAGGAAAAAGTGGCTAGCCTGCTCTCTGATCAGAGCATGAAGAGGACCAAAGTGATTCAAAACTGCCCCCAGGCGCCCAGCCAGACGCTGATGTTTGCATCTGACAGACACCTCTTGGTTGTTGCCTGTGGCTTTGCCTTTAGTTGCTTTGTAGCTTGGTTGTGCAGGGCTTTGCCTTCCAGCTACACAACTGCGCTCCCACCAACACCTGCAAGAAAGGGCATGAGCAAGGAGAGTTTGGTGTGACCGTCTCTCCTGACCCTAAGCATGTCAGAAAACAGCATGGAGTAACACTTATGCTCTGAACCTCTTTTTTTTATCATGGCTCCTACTGGCAGGTACTGACAGAGTGTATAAATTGTACGGTGCCTGCACAGCCTGCCTCTGCCCTCAGCAATGGGCTGCTAGGCAGTGGCTGGGAGGCCAGTATACTGCTTCAACTTGAGCCACTCGAGAGACAAAGCAAACCACATCCTTGCTCTCCCAAAGGCTGCACAGCATCTGTGAGAGGAGGGCTTTTTTGTTACACCCAGGTTTTGTGCATAGAATTTATCCTTCCAGAGTTATAATTTTCATCATAGTAATAGCTCTTTGAAGCCAGACTATTTGCTCTGCTAAACTCTGCAGCTTTGCCTATCTGCAGCAGATTTATCCGATACTGCTATTATTATAATGCATTTTAATTTCTTTCACTGAAGTTATAGGGAGAACAGCACTCTTGGGACAAGCTATCCAAGCTGCTACATGAGTCACCCCCCGCAGAGAAACAGAACGTTTGTAGCTGCAACACCTTTTTCTTCAGAAAAAAAAATCAGCTTTGCTGGTCTGCAGGCAAAACTTTTTGGTGCCTGCTTTAGATGTGCAGTGAGCTACACAGCTGCTGTGTGGTGCTAATTTTTCTATGACTGATAATGGCTTAGGTTAAGAGGAAACCCTTCTGAGAAAAGATGTGGAGGCCTCAAAAAACATGGGAAGAATAATACAGCCTGAGAATATAAACACATGATCTGGACTTCAAAACACCCATAAGAAATGAGTAACTGTCAGCTAGCAGGACAATCCCTCCTTAATGTTTCCCCTGCTTCTTCTGGGAGAAACAAGCATGATATAATAATAAACTCCCTTTATGATCCTTAAAGATTGGCAAAGGCAGGGTTCTTAGGAAGAGATTTAAGGGCCACTGGAGAACTGTGTATAAAAAGTGTCTCCCGTGGCATACTTTTCAATATAAAGAAGGTCTGACCTCATCCGTGTTGAAGTCACAGCAGACAGCTTTCTCACATTATTTCCTGTTCAGCTCCCCTGCCACCAGACCCCTGCAGTCCACCTGGGTCTCTCAGCCCAGGGCTGACAGCAGGTCCAGCTCCAGGGACCAGATGGTTACAATACCTATCAGCAACCGAGGTCAAGGTGTCTCTCACCTCCTGTTCTCAACGCCGGGAAAGTGAGGATTAGGATTTAGTTCAAAGTCCACAGAGAGTAATGGGAACCATTTCATTGAATCAGTCAAGTTATTCCATGGATTAGAGACCTAAACAGTGACATTTTCACTGTGACTTCCCAGGAATAAAGCAAAAGGGATGCTGCCAGAACAATGGGGGAAGGATCAGAAAAATGCTGTTCCAGGGATGAAGAGAAGCAAGCTAAGCAGTGTATGTAAAGGTTTTGCTTATATGCCTTTCCAGCCACCTGGAGAACCTGGATTTGATTATCAGCTCACTAATCTGGCATTCCTGTGTGCATGAAGTTTTCTGAAATATCAGGCATTAATCTAGCTCGGATCCCACCACCAGCTTCATTAGGAAACAGACTCAGGCCAGCCCCGTTTCTGTAGAAAACGTTACTCCAAGATGTTCCTTTGAAACAGGATTTATTCAGCAAATTAGGCAGACTGGTCCTTTGCAAGTAGATTCAATCACATGTAAGTAGAAGAAGGCAGGCAAGCTACAAGCTGTAGCCAACAAACAGCAGGTACGTCTTGTTTCCACCTTTCCCAACCAGTAACGTGGCTGTAACACCATGAGAGCTCAGTTCGGCCCAGGGACAATCAATAGGAAGTGCCATCTCTGAACTAGGAAACCTGTTTTTGTCTGTTTTGGGTCTCCAGAGTCATCAGTGTCTTTCAGAGAGGAAAAAAGCACTCTTCCTGCCTCTCACACATTCTCACAGCTTAATGCATTTGACCCAGTTTGGCCAGCCCCCAGGGAATTCATGTCTGCTACTTGTAATTACACAATGTCAAAGCATCCAGCGAGGATACCTCAGGTCCCACATGCACTGGGCTTGAAAGTTGTTTCCAGTTATCCTCCCTGCCTATTACGCTTAAGACATTTATCAAACCAAGGTCTGCATCACTTTATAACTCAAGATGTCCAGCCAGTGCTGCTGACATCTGATTTTGCCCAGCAAATGCAACACTTGGCAGTGATGTGTGTTGCCTGCCAAGACACTAAGCAGCTGCAGCAGGTGCTGCAAGTCAAAGCAGGAGAGATGTAATCCACTGAGGGCTGACGCCCTCCAAACAGAGCATCTGCACAGATTTCTGGGTGGCAAGTTTTTGTTATGAACACACACYGCTTGTATCCATTTCTTCTTCGTTTAGAGAAAGCAGGAGCTGGTCAGCAAAGGCAGTATGTCATGCAGCAGGGATGGGTTGGCAAGAAAACYGTTTCACAGGACAGGACACAATACAAGGCATTGTAAATCATTCCTCAAGGGAATAGCTTGGCAGAAGGTTTAACACGTCTATAAATACAAAAGGGATCTTTCTTCTTATACAGTGGAGAGAAAAGGAATATCCTAAAGAAATATTTTGAGGACGGAGACTGCAAAATGTTCAAAGTGGGCCCCTTCAAACTGATCATCCCAGCTCTGGAGAAATGCTGTTTTCTGTCTGAGGGCTGCTTACTGACTTCCCTTATTCCAACACAGAGTAGTGCCATTTCAGACCAGCATGGACTTCCATTGACTTCAGTGCTCAGCAGCTGCACAAATGAAACTTTAAAGGCAGATTCTGTACTTACCCTGACGGACTCTATCTGCAAAGCCATTTGAAAAGACTCAGATTATTCCATCGGATGGGATTTACACACRCTTACATGTGTGCAAAGAAATAACTTGAAAAATCCCTCTCTTCCCTGCACCCTCAGCGAGCAGCTCTGCATTCATCATGCATTTTGACCGTCTCACTGCTAACCCCTTTTTTCCTGGGATCCACCAGGAAAGAAAGTGTCAGGCTTTTTCATTGCAACATATATCTATTGCCTGGCAAAGGCATCGGGAGTCTTGGAAAACAAAATCTTTACATTTCAGTAGCAGAGAAAAGCTAACCTGAAAGTTTCTAAGGCCTTATATCTGTAGCTAACAGATACAATTTTATCTGTCCAAGTTCAGACTTTGGGTCAAACTAGCACTGCTTGCCTCAACAGGTGTATTTCTGGGGTTGTATCCTTCCCATTTCTGAATCATTTACAGTTAGTCCCAGAGCATATGCAGGAAGCTGTGAGAGTCTTGCAAGTCAACTCTGCCAAATATTTATAGGCTGTAGTTTTTGCATGGGTGATGCAGCCTCCCTAGGACTGAGGAGTGGATGACCTAAAGGCTGTGGCCAGTGCTCCTGTGGGAGCTGCACTACTTCAATGCAGATGAAGGATGCAGAAAACATGTGTTTTATTTCCAGCTCTGCCAAAGACCTTTTGCAACACTTACCAGAGACCACTTTCACCTCTTTGTTTCCCTTTTTTTTGTGCTGGAGGAAGGCAAGGTCTGTTCTTTTACACCCAGACTCCGCAGCAGCTAGGAGAGGTACAGCTGCACTACCAGGAAAGATGCAACAGCAGGTTTTCAAGTATCCACCCGAGCAAACAGCTTGCTGGGAACACTGTTGTGCCTAAACTTGGTTGTCTGCATGACAGCTTATAGTGGTAACAGTGAAGACAAATTTCTTTGGGTTGGTGAGGCTCATATCACAGCCACCCTGTGATATGTCCTAAGAAGCTCTGACCATGAATTCATCCCAGTGCAACACCAGCCAGCATATAGCTTTGCAGATTAGACTTAACTCCACCAGCAGTAGCAAATGGTTCTGGCTAAAAGTGTCCAAGACTGTCAGCGTAGGGGTGTTTCCACATCTGCATGCTGAACAGGAGGGACTCTTATCTTGGAGCTGTGTGCTTCTGGGCCCACTCCACTATGAATTGTGTTCAACAGTCTTTTCTTTACCACAGAGAAAATCATGGGGGCAGAGAAGGAAATCTGGAAAGCCATATGTCTGTGTGTAAATAAAGGCCATTTATAAGAATGATCACAAGAGACTGTCTGAAACTCAAGGGAAACTTTAACAGAAAACAGATTTCTCTCTTTAACCCCAAAGAAAAAAATATTAAACACATACACACTGACCCCTCCACACACATCTATGTAAATTTGGTTTTGCTGTATGAGGGTGTGCTTGTTGTATAGATATATATGTGTGTGTATGAGTGTGTGTGTGTGCATAGTTATAAAGTTTTTAGAATGGCATGAGAAATACAAAGAGACAGAAAATCAAGAAAATCTATCTGGATGCTGGCAAACTGAGATAATAGCATTCTGAAACCTGCTTAAGCCCTTATCTATACACAACACACTGTTTCTATGAATGTACAACATTAGAACATATGGATGACCACTTTGAAGTAATGCAACACAATTTCAGCAGCCCTTAAATAAAACAAGCATTGTAGCCACACCAAAGGTGACGTAGTACACACCTTATCTCCCCTCGGCACTTGCTTCAAAATAACATGAGAGCAGCAGCACTATGCTTCTGATGGTCAGGGAAGAAGGGCTATCCTGCTGATTTCTGGTAGGGTTTGAATCATTTCTGCTCTTTCAGCAAAGATTTTACCGATATTGACATAGATAAATTTGCATAGAAAGAAAAAGCTGTAGAACCTTCTTAGAGGGGGCATATATGGTAATGAAATTGAAAGTGTTGCACCACCAGTATTACATTGCCAGTGTAAGGAACTAATCATAACATACATCTTTTAATCCGTCCAGTCTTTGGATGTCAGGTGTGCAGTTCATCTAAAACTGAATGACTAGTTAAGAGAATCCCGTTTCACTGATTTGATCTTCCATAGTCAGGAAAGCTTTCAACCTTCCTTTTACATGAATGAGAGCAATGTCATCTTGTAGCAGTGGGTGCCAAAAGTTCATTATCTGCTGTGTAAGAAAGATCTCCCTTTAGTTTCACTGAGTGGCCCTCCTGGTCTCACAAGGTGAGCAAGATTGAGCAGAAACCCTGAAATGTCTTACAATGCTCTACTTCATCGAGGGTTACCCTGTCACTGCTCTTCACCTCTTACCTAACTCAGAACAGGGTCTCTTCATCCTCTACTTACAGACATCTCCCCAGCTCTGACTATTTTTGTTGCCTGTTTCTAAACCCCCTCCATTTCAAACAGACCCAAGTGTAATGTTCAGGGCAAGGTTTTCCCTTTGTTTGGTATAATTGCTTTACCTTTATTTCAGCATAGTTTTACATTTCATTCTGGTCCTTTCCTGCTTTAATACGCTGACTCTTTTTATGGATTGTTAATACTTACTTATTACTGCACTGTGAACTGTTGCAGTGACAGCCATTCAGTGGCAAGGAACTCAGAGGGAAGATACTGCCCTGCCTTTCCTGCATCTTCCTACAATCTAGTCTTCTATGGTTTTGTTTCTCTCCCTGGTAAGGCCTGATTTGGCTTGTACCCTAAAGGAAGGGAAAGAAAAATGGAGATAAACTCTGGTCAAGATTTTTTTTAAAAAAGAAGTCATGTCTATGTGGTAGAATAACGTCCTCAGAACATCCTGACTTGTGAAGTAATGTTTTTATTACTAAGCCAAGACTTTAGGAATATTTTTAAAAATGAGAAGGCAATTAGACATATAAAAGATAATGCAACTGGCATGAGATAAGACAGCTGATCTCCTAAGGCACCGTCCTGTTAACCGTTGTGGAACTCAGAGGGGTCACAGGCAAGCCAGGGAAAATCATCTTCATTCAGGGGTAAGCTAATTGAAAAATTTGCTGCTTTGGAGAAAGACATTATGTGTTAAATATGTACTATACCAGTCCAGTTCCGTCTGGCATGTTTACGTTGTATACATACACTCTCTGAGCTGGTGCAAAACAGGAAAACTGGAAAAGCCTCTTGGAGTGTTTTAAAACACACACTCTTCCCAGGGATAGATTTACCTGCAGGGATGGGGTGAGGGAGGGCTTTGAGCAGGAAAAGTGCAGTTAAGTTCCCACATCAGCACTCCTGACTCAGCACACACACTGTCACTGCTCAGCATGAGGTCCAGCCACCTTTTGCCCTACTCAGATTTGGGTCATCTTCATGGCTTTCCATGTTCATGTTAGGCAAGGGTCCAGCGCTACCCTTAATCGCACTGTTGACTTCAGATACTCAAATTTATGTAGCAAGGGCATGGGCATGTGACTTGAATTTCAGCTCCAGCCAAGGAAGAGTAAACCATTTTTCAACAGCTGGCCATGGGGAACTGTAATGAAAGTTTCTCTAACATATTGTAAGGAGAAAAATCTCCCTGAGCTGGCACTGACTACATATCAGACTCATGCAGTCCTCATTCGTTTGTTGCAATCAGCAGACCACTTAGATGGTATGAGCAGGTCACCGGAAGCAACACTTGGAAGCAGCTAACCGGAAACGTGTTGCCCAGTGGGACTCTTACTGACATTACTGAATGTAAGATTAAGGTTACTTTCTGTGATTAAGCCTTCATACAAACTTAATTATTGTAATAGTTCAAAATCAAGAACTGAAACCCAGCTAATTAATGGCAAGCATGAGCTGGCCTATTCAAGTCCCACATGGGACCATCCTCTCATTTCATCACATAGATTTCATTAGAAAAGGAAAACAAATTACGGAAGAGCAGACCTGAAAATCTGAGAAACTCCAGCCAGAGGAGGAGGTTGGTGTCTCAGGGAACATTTTCTGCCTAGAGCAAGGGTTGAGCCCGGGTTGCTTGTTTCCTGCAGTGTCTAGTGTGGTCAGTGCAGCCTCAGGAATATGGAGAGTCTTTGCAGACACCTCTCTGTGCTAGCACAGCCCAGGTGCTTCATGCATATGTGATGTCTGCATGACATGCATGGACTTCCCTCCCCCTCCTAAGCCAGGGCATACTGTGGTTTAAGAAGTCAGAGGATTTCAGCAACAGCTCCACAGCCCAGCCTGTGGGTTTCTGTTCCCAGGACTCACTCGGACTGCTTAGCATGACAGCTCTGGTAAGAATCTCCCTGTTCACCCAGCGCCCATGGCAGAGCACGCTCTTTCCACATAAAACATTTACAGTACAAGGCCATCAGGAGTGATAAAGTATTCAAGAAACACTGCCCACGATTGCAGAGGAGTAACCAAGCAAATGGAGAGGGCAAAGCAGCTGCTCTCCTGAGTAAGGGTGCCTGTGTGCATCAATGTTGCCTGGGTGCAGAACACTGCTTTGAGGGCATATTTTTCTGAGTTGGCTTTCCTCAGTCCACCTCTCATTTGCCCATCTAAACATGAGCTACTTTCTGAACTCAGCAAAGGCTTCTGGCCCCAGTTGTGATAAGCAATGACAAAGTACTGACAAAGAAATTAATTTATAGCCCATCTATCCCTCTTCAACAGTAGGAAACATTTGTTCCTTCAGATGCAGGTAAGTGTCTGATTACCGCAAATCTCTGGGTGTATGAGCTCTGTCCTCCCAGATGCTGTGAGGGACTGCATTCAGCCACTTCACACATCACCTCTTCTTGGTCAGCCTGGTGCTTGACTTCAAGGCCATGACAGATCTGCACCTATGAAACAAGTATCTGAAGCACCACGGTACTGCCAGGAAACAAAATCTCCAATGGGAAATCATCCACAGCAGAGCCATACTGGGGATTGTTTTCATAACAAGCATCATTGCTTATAAGACTTATATGCAACCTGTGACTGAGTGATTAAAATGGCTTTAAACCCTTGTGGGTTTAAACCCAGAACACCACTTTCCAGGATGTGCAGGGCAAGTCGCATTGAGCTTGATGACTATGCCTTCAGCTGTAGCGGGGAGAAAAGAGGACTCTGGTACTTGCCACCACAGCATGGGTAGGAAAAATACCACAAAAGTCTGGCCATTTGTTTTTTAAAAAATGTGAGCACCTTAAGGGGTCACTTTTGTAAATAGAATCATAGAATCATAGAATCATTAAGGTTGGAAAAGACCTCTAAGATCATCAAGTCCAAC
>JAYKAV010002914.1:554970-644184 GCA_035582835.1 Phoebastria nigripes
CTCCATAATCTTCCCCGGCACCAAGGTCAGGCTGACAGGCCTGTAGTTCCCCAGGTCCTCCTTCCGGCCCTTCTTGTAGATGGGCATCACATTGGCAAGCCTCCAGTTGTCCAGGAACTCCCCCGTTAACCAGGATTAGACACTGCAAGGGTCTGTGAAGTTATGCCTTAATATCTTTAAATCTCTGAGTCCAGATCTTTACATCCCTGTCACAAAGTCAGTCAATGTTCTGAACAACAGCTTTCCAGCTGACATTGCTATTTTAACACTGCCCCCATCTTATATTTCCCTTCCTTAATTTGTTTTGCTCTGTAACATCATGATGGTTTAATTAGCCAACAAAAGCTCTGCTGCTCTCTAGCATAACCCTTCATGCTTCCTCTGAGCATTCAAGGCTGTTTGCTGCAACCACAGCACAGTTTATATGTACAATCCATTTATGACCTCTGTGCTCTCAGGACCTGTCAACACAGGGAATTTATTGTCAAATAAGCTCAGGTGTGAATTTAATGTGCCATCATTACTCTTTCCTAACTCTTTGTGTGGGTTATCTAATTTCACAGAAAAATGCCTTTGAGCTGTTCAACTTAATCCACTTTGGAGGAGTGCAAATAGAGTATTGTAAAAGCAATGTTCACATGAATAGCTGGTGCTAAATAGCTTTTTTGCACTCTTACTCTAAGCCAAACCATTACTTAGCATGTGCAGTCTGGAAAGCCTCTCACCTAATCCCAGCTCAAAACTAAAGTGATGGATCGTATGACCTACTGAACACAACGTGCCAGCCTCACTTTCTGAAGGACTGTCTAYGTAGGGGAGGACAGTCTGTATTATTTAATGATTTTAATTGAAAGAGGAATACCTACCAAAAATTAACTTTCTAATGCTCCACTCTTTATTCCAGACTGCGTAACTGATACCCAACTCACTCAGGACTGGGCCCATTTCATCTGACCGCACTCCTGATCTGGAATAGACAGTGTAGAGTATCAGGAGAGGAATACGTATACTGAACAACTGCAAGGTAGGCAAACAATTTATCTAATTTTACGTCCAAGGCATTCATCGCTATGATGTTCTGCTAAGCTTCTGTCACATAAAAACTCTCCCAATCTGCATTAGTGGAAAAATATAAACACGTTTATTTGTAGGGTTCACAAACACCTGTGAACACTGGGGTAATCTAGGACAGCTGCCCTCACTCACTGTGCAAGCATTTGTTCCTTTAGGTGTAATTGCTGATTTTCACTGCCTCCTGTTCTGTTTTAATCACAGCTTTATTATTCGATGACAGCTTAGTCTGAATATACGATGCGTGCATTTGAAGGATCTTGTTGCAGTTTTTTTAGCAGCCCTGTTCACTAAAATATTCAGATTTGTAAGAGCAGATGGTGTTTTTGAGGCAGAGTTTTTAAATTCAGGACAGGTTTGGCAGCTCCGGCACTGTCCACAACACCTCATGAGTATGTTTCACTGCTTGCTATCCCATTCCTTCTCATGCAGATGCCAGGTCAGGTCTGAGGTGTGATCAGCCTTTTCATTTGCAAAGCTCTGCAGTTGACGCTGATCAGTATCAGCTCTGCTTTTCTTCAATTTTCTATAGGTCTCCTAAGTACTTAAACTGTATGTATCTTTCAGACAGCACCAGAGAGCTTCTGAAGAAGCCGTGCTATCAGAATTACATTCATACTTATGGCAAGACTGGTTTTGTTCTTTTTACTGCTACTGTTATTAATCTATCCCATATTTACCTTTATGCTTATTTTTATCAGATTAATAAAATGTACTTTTCAAAAATATAAAAACCTAAACTAGATAGGACAGACTAATTATGGACCAGAACTCTTGCTCTACATCATTGCTGTTTTTGAAACTTTTCCATCACCATTTCTGTAATTGCATATGATGCCAAGACTCAAAATGTTGAATGTGCACCAATCATCTTTTAGTATAGAACACTTCAGGAGACCAGCTGTTAATGACTCCGCATGTACTTCTCACAGCAYGGTAAAATGAACCCATGACTAATTCAATACACCAGATTTCAAAACCTGCACTTCCTTTCCATGATCAAATCTGCAAGACAGAAACACCAAAGCCAGCTGAAGAGTGTTGCTTGTAGCAAGAAGCATTGCAAACAGAAAGAATATGTACATTTTCCTATCATACTAGGCTCCATGAAGTATAGGGGGCTACTGATTAAAAAGGCAATTTTGTGATCTTGCTGTAAGGTGCAGTACCTACTGGTAGGAATGGTCCATTGCCACTAGTAGGACTGGTGTCAGTGCATTGCAGCATTGACCATGGTGTCATTGCAGCAAACAACTGTAATGTTTCCTGGACTATCCCCATGTAAGGCTACAGGTATATTAACATTTTTTGTTTGAAACAGCAGTGCGGTTACAAAGAGAAATCCACAGTAATTCCCTCTTTCTGAGCATTGGTTCAGTATGCAGAGTGGGTTTGGGATATGTGAAGTGGATTCCTTTCGTGGAAAACTGTTCAAAATCTCTGCTCTGATTTATAGCAAATGCACTCCAGACCTTGACAGGGAAATAAGGATTTGCACCAATGACTTTTGCTTGTGACTGCTTTGATTCACAAGAGTCTAGATGCTTAATTCAGGGGGCTAGACTCAACCCAGCTTGAAATAAAACCTGAACTGCATACAGTGTAGTTGTAATGATCGCAGCACCAAATGTTTCAATCTGCTGGACCACTCTTTCTTTGCCAAATTATTTGCTGATGTGGCCAGAGTCCATAAACACCCACAGGATCAATCTTTTTTCCCCTTGTCCTGCCAATGGTTCTTCAAACACAAGCAAAGGGGCAGGAATTGCAAAAGATAGTACATTTTGAAGATATGCATCCATTGGACACCTGGTGGAGGGAAAGACAACTGCCCTTGCTACGTGAAATGAATGAGTGCAGAATTAATCCAACCAGATTATCAGAGACTCAGTGTGTGAGAGGAGCTTGACAACTGATCCCACCATAGGAAAAGCATTGCTCAGTTCCTCATTTATGACACCCCCAAAAAACAAGCCGGGGACGTAAACAAAACCTCCAGGTTAAATTATGTCCTTCTTTGGAAAGATGGTATTTATGATGACCTGAATTATGGATGCCTGTAATGCAAATTGAGCAATATTCATTACTAATGTGATGCTCTATATTTGGACCAAAGTTCCCAAAACTGCAGGCACCGATGCAGGAAATTTATTCAGTCTTGCTTAAAGCCCTGAGTAATCTTGAAATATTTGAAATCAAGTAGATAGTTTTGGGAGATTTATTTTAGAGGTCTGTATAATTTCCATGTAATTATCCATCACTGAGAGGAAGAGAGGACATGTAACCATGCATTATGAAAGTACAGGATGAGCCCAGGATAGCTGCATCTCCTAACTGTCAGTCCAAGTGCCAGCTCATAATATTTCACAAATTTGCTTCACCCAGCCCCCATATTCTACAGAAAAACCACTGCAGAAATACTTCATGGCCATTCCTTCATTCAGGGTCTTTCTCATAGCACCTTTAGTGCTGTAGGGAAGCAAAAATACTGAAAAATCCCACAGACACTAACAGGTGCAACAGAGCTTTCCTTACAACATGTACACAACTATTTCAAGCCATCCGACATTCATGCATCCAGCTGCTGTGGCTGTTTTCTGGTGGTTTCTGAAAACTGCAGCATCAGAAAATATGAACACGCTTTTAAAGGATGCTGCCTTATTCTTCTACATCATGCCATCATTTAGGAGAGAAAGAAAACACACACACACACACACACACACACACACACACAGAGGCTACAATGCCCTAAATGTGGAGAACTGATGATCATTTGATGCCATTGGTTCTGTTTATTATAATTATTAATAGAACATCCATGTTATATCAGGTGGAAAACCACTCAGCAGAGAAAATAATTTCATTTTTACATGTATCTTAAAGAATCACATTGTACTTCTAGGTTTTAATATGAGATTTAACAATTTTGAAAAAGTATGTTGTCTAAAAATCAAATAGGTTATTATGGTATCATTAACACCACCATAATTATCCTAAGGCACAACATTTAATCCCTTTTCTGATTCCTTTGCATTATTATTCTGAATAGCTTCAACTGTTCAAACAGTTGCTGTGTCTTAAAAGACAGACTGTGTTTTGACAGGTGGGACATTTCTCTAGGACCCAGAATATCTGCTCCTAGGTGTTAAGTGGTATTGGCTACTCATTTCACTCCTCCTTGTCTGTGCTTCCAGAACTTTGCTGTCTTGCCTAGTAAGGCTTCAAGTACTTTGAGACAGATATTGCCTCTTATAAACCTGGACAGCATGCAGACAACTGGACAGAAATACAAGGGAACTATACTCACTTTCAGAGTCCCTGCTGAGGACTCTTAGGTGTTCCTCTAACAGAAAACAAACAATGACTCATGTCAGCTCTGGAAGCAGCTAAATGTTTTTCCTTTAATAGAGAACACAACACGTGGCTCATAGCCTGATTGTTTCTGAAGGCTCTAAAACAGCCTTACACTAGCATCCAAATATGTGTGGTTCATCTACAGATATTAAATGGATTTTGTGTTCTTTTCAGCTTCCCAAAGATATTGAAGCATAGATTCTTTTAACATTTTACATTTATACTGAAATGGACTTTCACTACTAATACTCACAGCTTCACTGACTATTTCTTCATGGCTTTTGCATCTGCAACTGAGATAGATAGATACAATTCAGACTTTCTGCTTCTGTCTTCAAAGAGCTGTTGCGAAAGATTAGACTGACAATGTTCAGTAAAATGCTTTTCTTCTGTAACAACTGTAACTCACAGGAGGAGGAATGCCTTGTGCTTTAAGGCTATGATGTATGAAGAACAAGTAGCATTACAGAGGAAGTAAAATTTTACACCATTGTTCCAGCAAACCCTGTGTATATCCCCATTTATATTTTTAGCCATTTAACCATTAACCTTGAAAAACAGGTTGAACAGATAGATCAGAATGAATATGTTCAGATTAAAGACACAAGTTTTTAGTTACAGAATGACAGTGAGATAGGAGAATTGAATCTTGTACCTTCAGGAGGTGTAGCTGCAGGTCACTTGCTTCTTACACAGAGCTTTTTGCTCATGTCTCAAACAGTTGCAAAGAGGAGGTGCCATTGTCTCCCCTTCCACTTTCCTTTTTCAGCTACACAGCATGCTGAAGCTCATAGGTGTGAAACCAGCCACGCAAGGTTACCTGGTGGAGAATCCATCTCTTGTGTTCCAACCCACTGGGCCACACCACCCTCTTTAAAATAGAGCAGTAAGCTGGGAGCACTGTAACTCCTCTGCTTCCAGCATCCATCAGACAATGATGTTATAAGGAACAAAGGCAAAGGCTGAGCAAGGTTATTCACTTTAAAATGCAATAACTTCTTAGAAATAAGCACACTGGATTAAATTCTTCAGATCTATTACACGTGTAAATCGCTATGGAAGCCCAGAGCTGTTAAAGAAACAGTAGCTTAGAAATCTGTGTGCTCTTAAATGTAACTGATTTTTTGTCTATTAATCTTTGCAATTAGCTTTACACAGCAGAGCAACTACAGGGGAAATCTCAATGCAATGGTTTTTGTACATTTTTATGTACTTCATATGGCCTATAATTTCTTACTACTAGAGCCTCTTCCCCTGCTTATAGTGTCTTCCTCCACTGGCTACCTGCTGTGGCAGTGTTCTGAGGGTCATCAAATAGCACATCACCATGCAATGGGATCTCCTTTCTCTCCTCCCAGGAAGCCAATGTGTTTGTCCTTGCTCTGATTTACTATTCAATTTGGGGGTCCTTTGTGTATGCACATTCAGTAGAGGCCAAATTATTCTTCTGTTCAACTGAACAATTTCAGGAAGCAGCTTTTTTGAAACTCTGCAGAGCACTTTTACATGTAACCTTCAGCCTTCCCACAAACTTGCTGGATCCAAGAGCTGCCCCTCTTTGGTGTGGGAGCAGACATTCTGTAGCATTTTAGGAAAGAGAGAGTCAATTCTGACATATAAGACCTGGTTTCCAAAGGAGATTCCCATCCCAAAATTATTTTCAAGATTTCAGTATTTTCCAGTGCTGCCTGTGCTGTTCACAGGAACTTAGCCACAGTGATTCCAGATGACTGCCAAAGGGGAGCAGTTCAAGTCCTAAGTTACATTTTGAGTATGAGTTCATGGCTGTGTTGTGTCTGGCCCACAGAGACATCTTGAAAAGAGCCTACCCTTTGCATTGCGGCCTTGCACTTCCTAGATGCAAAGAAGGTCCTGGTGAGTGCAGTATGGTTCTCTCCTACCATGCAAGCAGGATGCAAACCTGGAATGATGCCATGCCACAAGGAAGACAGTGGTGTATCCAGGCAGGGGAGGTGTCGAATAGGAGTGAGTGGGCTGTTGCCTCCTTGCCCTGAGGTGAAACTGGTTCATATATCTCTGCACACATGATGCAGACATGCTTCATGCTGTTCTTCCCTAACTCCTTTTTCTGATGAAGCCAAACGTTGAGCCCTGCTAGGATTGGCCAGCATTAAGCAATCTATGCTCACCTTTCCCCTTAAAGGAATGCCAGATGTTTTTGGTCTGCACCTCAGTAATTTACAGAGACAGCAACTCCAAAGAGAGCACACTGCACATATGCTCCATCCACCTGCTAAATCCATTTGTCACAAGGCACAAGGTTTACTAAACTTTTCTGACAGGCTGAGACAGAAGGAAAAATAATGTTCATTAAAACATACAACCCTTGTGAATAAACAAAAGCATGCTGGGGAAAAAGGGAAATGACAGAGGATTTCACTGAAAATAGGAATCCTTGCACACTGAGAAAAGAAGACCCCACTCTGTATGGAAGCAAAATCGCAGAGATTCCAGTCTGTTGCAGCCAATGAATATAAATGATGGAAAATAAAGGTGAGAGACTTATCACTAACACAGAAATTGAAACTCCTAGTTCGCTTCCCTGTGAGAATTAATTTAAACTTATATGGAGACCTTAGATAGTCTTGGCCTTTTGAAATAACATGATCATCTTTCCTTTATTAGCACCTGGCCCAGCACTGCACAGCTTTGTCTGCACAAGTAGTCCTCTTACTGAAGTTAATAGGCCTTTTCATATAATTAACTATTTGTAGGATTGGAGTTCAGGGGTGACATACCATAATAGTATGAAAAATAGTTTGCTGCATCAAGCAGAAATTATGCACAGTTGGGGTAAACTCTGAGGTCAGTGCAAGAGGGTGTGAATATGTATGCCTCACCGGCTGTCTCCGCTTCCTTGATTTGGCTTACAGCCAACAAACCCATGGTAAAGTACAATTCTATTTATTGACTTCTCAGAGAAACCCAGATATATTTATATGTTCATAACTGTTCTTAGCTTAGATCCAAAGACACAAGGCACCTATTTGAAATCCTAGCTGTCCAGTACCTTTCCAGATGTGCCTAGCCACTTTGCCCCAGTCAGTAAAGTCACACTGTCAGCAGTCAAGTTCAGGAATTCTCACCTTGTTGCCCTGTCAGGGCTGCCTGTAAAGTTGTGAGGATATAACTTTGCAGTACAAATATGGCCAGCTTTTCAGCAGTGTTGCATCATGGAGCACTGTGCAGACAAAAACGCATGGGAAGGAAGTGACTGCAGGCAAGAGGGAGAGGTGGAAGCAGTGCTATCAGGTATAGGGAATCCATAAAAAAAAATTTGTTGCAAAAAGATGGTAATGTAACCCAGTCTCCCTAAAAGCATTTAATCTTTTTTGCCATATTGTGCAGTATGCTGTTAGACATGCACATGCATACACACAGTTTCCATAACTTCATCAGAATACTTTCATGTTTGCATTTTTACCAGTGCATTTGGCTCTATAAGCTATGTTTTAAACTGTAAACTGATGATGCTTTTGTAATTTGTGATTTCCGTGCCATTAACATGTTATGAGACTCCTGCCTATTACCGTCTTGGATTAATCATACCCATGATTAATTCATTAAATCATTACCCATGATTTTCACCTAGGAACATACTTGGTAGAAAAGGTGATAATTATATTAGCACTTTGAGGGTGCTTACCATCTTCAAAGCATCTTACTAATACTAGGTTAATTAATAAAACAAAAGTACAGCTTGCATACTCCTGGGATGGGTGTCACAGATACAGAATACATGAAGGAATTCTTTTCTCTGAAATAAGTAAATGATACTATGAAGGAATACCTAAAACAGGGAGAGAGCAGGCAAGGGAGAATTCAAGTACTAAATTAGGTCATACACATTTGAAATCATACTTGAGCTAAAAATCTACACACTAAGTAGAAAATGAAAAACATCTTACTAAAAAAGCTCACAGATTTTCCTATATCCCTCTGCATTTTCTGGAGAAAAAATGTGAAAACTTGACCTCAAGTTACTGTAGCAGCTGGTTGGATAATGAAAAAATATTAAAATCCTGCAAAAAGGGGTTCCTATTTTTTTTCTGTTTAAAAATTGTAAAGTTCCTGGCCTGCCTCCCCCTCCTCTTGACTTCTAAAACTGTACACAAGATAGAGTAAAAATTGTGAATAATTCCTGGACCCTAACTGGTAGGAATTGGGATGCATTTACTCAAGCCTTGTGAGATACAGGACCTAGCCTTGGTTCAGTTTTCTGAATGAGTGTGTTTGTCTTAGGCTGTTTTTCCACTTTAGGCACTGGCAGCACTAGAAAAGGATTTGTGAAATGTTACCCGCTTAGGAAGGGAGGGTATATGTTAAGGGAGCTGTCAGTGAGAGGCCTTATGGCTACTTGTATGAATACAAGGCAATGTAGAGGCTGCTCTGATTTGATGTAACCAACGACAGTTAAAAGCAGATGCACTACAAACAGTTGACTACCCACAGCATTGCATCCTTCAGTAACACCCTATTCAATGACTCTAGCTCTCATCCTGAATCCCAAATGCAGTCTATTTTCCGCGTACTTCTCCATGGTTAGAATCTAAGAGGAGGTATCTGGCCCCTGGCATCTTCAGGAACCTTTAAATGTTAGTATGAACTAGCCACAGGACCCAAATCTGTAACTGATCCATAGGACAGGCATCCATACCCGTGTGAAGACAAAATCATCAGCTGAGATGAGCATTCATGTGTCTGAGGAGGTACCCATGCAAAACAGCTTGCAGGGGCTACTGCAGGACTCAAGGTCTGAGATCAGCTTCCCCAGTTAAGCTCAGAATCAGGCTTGAAGATTTATTGAATCAATCTTTCCCTACAACTGCAAGCTACTTAAATCACTACAACTCTGAGTTGTTCAGGGAAGCCCGGTGAGAACTACAAACTGATGAGATAAGGCTTTGAAGAGTGATGAGAAACACTGGGTGCCTTCATTTAGGTGCTTTCAACATACCTCAAGCAGAGTACCCAAACAGTGTGGTCACTTTTGAAAGTCCTCATCAGGACTTGCATGTGCATGGCCTCTTCTAGTGCAGTGAGTTACTTAGTTGCAATAACAACACCTGCAGGAATTCAGTTGCCTTTCCCAAAATGCCCCAGGAGGCACTACTGCTCTTTTTTCCAGGTCATAAACCTATCTTTCTGCTAATTTCCTCTCCTTTAGAGGGATTCATGCTCTCTAACGTTTCCTTTCTCCCAACTTTCTGCTAAACCACTAATCTTTTTAAAAGCCTTCTCAGCAATAAGTTATAAAATGATGGACCAGAAGCAGGGGAGAAGAGAGTACCAAATAAAATACACATTCCCAAAGGATGGAAGGAAGATTTCTAGTGAGAGAAACATGAACCAGCACTACTATTGCTGGAAGGCTATCATAGCAATCATGATAAAACACATGGATGTTGCTAAGTATCAAGAAGGGAAATCAAATCTATTTCTAAAAATGGGTCTTTGCAAATCCACAAGTCTCTACCAGCAGTAAAACCAGTGTTTCCATTTGGAAATGGTATCAGTAGGCTGGTCTGATGTATACTTGGACTACCGACAATCAGTTGGTCTGACCTCATCCATAACAAAGAGACCTAATTCTCCCCAGCCATTCTAATATGGAAACAAATAGCTTACTGCTGACATGGAACATATCTCAAGTCAGATGCTTTACATCACACCAGTCTTTTTAACAGTAAAGGTAAAAGAATTGATCAAGTTTTAAAGATTATTTTTCCAGGTATTTTATTCTCACAGATAACATGCTACTCGGCATTCAGCATGTCAAGGTGTTGAAGCACAACTTTTCACGGAGAATGCTCCACAACTAGCTTCAGTTATCTTCAGTCAGCCGAATACTCACAAGCTTTGAAAAAAGAGAGAAAGGGCTTTTGACAGTCAAACCTTGATTAGTAAAGCAACAATCAAAATTCATTGCTGAGTAAGCTCTGGTTGCATCGCTAGAGCTCTGCAATTTATTCTCATTCTATTCATCTAGTATCATTACTGGAGAAGAATCTGTAAAAACCTGACAGTTTTATGCAAGGCTGGCAGACTTGYCAAAATTTCAAGAAAATTCTGTTACTTGATTTTATTTTATAAACTTGGTGTCAACTTTTTTTTTTCTTAGCACATTTCCCACTTCCCACTTTCATGGAACAAAGGTAGGGTAAAAAGAAGTCAATGCTCTGCATATTTTCCCCATCATGACTAGGTAATCAGCCTGCTAGATAGGGAGTTCACGCTGATCTGGGGAATAAGAGGAGATGCTGAGCACACATCAGAGACCACACTGGAGACATCCCCTATGCTGTCCTGCAATATTAGCCAGCAAGCCATGTCAGCTAATGGCAGATCTTCACTGACAAATTTATCTTCCGCAGGTATTTACTCAAGGAAAGGACTAATAAATGTCAAGGATAGTACTAGTAAGTACTACAGTGATACTTAATGATAAAGTAACACTACTTTCTTCCTAATATCAGACACTTCTATCTTCAGTAGCAGTGTGGGAGAGCTGCAACAATTGCAAGACTGACAACTAAATGCAGTAAAGATTTAATTCACCATAGCGGTAATTTGCATGGATTGAGTAATTGCAGTGGAGATGTTTGACCTGCATGACTACGGAGGTCACCACAAGGTTTGCAACAATCTCTGTTTTAAAAGGCAGAAAAAAAAAAATCAGGTAAGGATAGGAAACACCAGAATTCTTAATTTGCAGCCTTCTTAGAAATAAAAAACACATGTAAAAACATAAATCTGAAGCTCCAGAGACTATTTCAGAGAACCATTCTGGCATTATCTAAGAAAAATGGCAATAAGACTGTACACATTTGCCATGCCTACAGTTTCAGTCTTTCAGTGCTAACATACTTTATTATGTGATTATTCATCTTCAGATACAGTAAGAACAATAACACCCTGTTGAAATGGCTGTGTATTAGGCCTCTGATCCTATTTTTTTTGTACCAGGTCTCCTCACAAATTGGCATGTCTATCTCAGAACAACACAGGGAGAAAGGGCAGAATAGTTCACCTACCTAATGGAAGAGTCACAAGTATAGGAATTAGGTCCTCAAAAGGTGTTTAGGCATGTGACTGCCATTGGGATAAAGTCCTGTTTATTTCAGACAAAGACAGATGCTCAAGTAATACTGAGGATCTGCACCTGTGCAACTTGTCCAAGAGTAGGGGACTAAAGGACTGAGTCGTAGGTCAGTCCTGACCCCTGCATAAGCCTTCCTTCCCAAACTGCTCTATTGACAACCCCGGTCACCCCGAGGCCATCAGTTCTACCTGAAAGAAGTGACCTGTGCCCACACATTTGCTGGATCACAGCCTCTCCTGCTCTTCTTGGTGTGAGTGCAGGGAGAAGAAAAAGGAACTTAACTTAGAAAACGGAGACCTTTCCTGACAACTCTAAAATTAAGAGATCCATTGTTGTTTATAGCAACACCGCCAAATGTCAGGGAGAGATGTGAGAACTGCTGCAGGACAACACCAGAAGGCAAGAGGATGATCTTCAAATCCTTTGGGTTTTTTTCATTTAAAATACTTATTTCAGAAGTACTGACCAACCTGTAGCAAAGGATGTCTGTTTTAGTCAGATGCATTATTAAACCTATTTTACTCTAAAAGAAAATAATTAACAGGCAGCAACCAATGTATACATCTCTCTTAAACATTGAAATAAGAAGAAAGTTGAAGCGATTCTCAGCATATGTCAGAAGCAAACCAAGGCAATGGATCCTAATTTTAAAATATGTAATGAAGCCAAAATTTGCTTTCTGACTTTATAAATCAACACCACTTTCTGAACAGGAAATGCTTAAAAGTTGATTTTTTATGATCTACACCAGGTGGCAGATTGTAGCAGCTCTAGAGACTGAACAAAAAATACGGAGATGCGCCCATTTAGAAATCTATGTGGAGAAGCAGAAAACAGCTCATTATTTAAGTTCAACAAAACCAAACGTAAGGTCCTGCACCTGGGAAAACATAATCCAGGAGTGCAGCACAGGCTGGGATCTACCCGGCTGGGAAGCAGCTCTGTGGAAAGGGACCTGGGGGTCCTGGTGGACAACAAGCTCAATACGAGTGAACAATGTGCTGCTGCGGCAAAGAAAGCCAACAGGATGCTGGGTTGCATCAACAAGGGCATCACCAGCAGAGATAATGACATCATTATCCCACTCTACTCAGCACTTGTCAGGCCACACCTGGAATACTGTGCTCAGTTTTGGTCCCCACTATGCAACAAAGATGTGGATAGGCTGGAGAGGGTCCAGGGAAGGGCTGCAAAGATGATCAAAGGACTGGGAAGCCTGCCACATAAGGAAAGGCTGAGAGAACGGGGTTTGTTCAGCCTTGAGAAAAGAAGKTTTAGGGGAGACCTTATCACTGTGTTCCAGTACTTAAAGGGTGGCTACAAAGAAGATGGAGACTCCCTTTTTACAAGGAGTCACATGGAAAAAACGACGGGTAATGAGTACAAGTTACTCCTGGGGAGATTCCGATTGGACACAGGAGGAAAATTTTTCACAATCAGAACAATCAGCCATTGGAATAATCTCCCCAGGGAAGTGGTGGATTCCCCAACATTGGACATGTTTAAGATTCAGCTGGACAGGGTGCTGGGCCATCTTGTCTTGCCTGTGCTTTTTGGAAAGTTGGACCAAATGATCCTTGAGGTCCCTTCCAACCTGGTATTCTATGATTCTATGATCCTATGATATGACTAATGCAGTCCTGCAACACATAACCCATATGTGGTACAACATTGTAACTCCCTGTGTCAAAAGCAGGTCCACTTCTTTAACTCAGAAGCATCTGCCTTTTCACCAGTAATTCAGCAAGGCAAGATCAATTCCAAGAAGACCGATCCCAGTGTTCGAAAACAGAGGTAAAACATCACCTTCTGGTCCCAGCCCTGTACTAGGACCTGAGCAGAAAGGATTACACCCACCCATCCTAACACCATCAGTTATAAACCCCTAAGCACAGCAGTGGGAGCTACAGGCTATCTGTTTTGTCAGGGAACTGACCTGCATGCTCTCTTTGCAACACCCTGTCTTCACAACATCCATTTAGGACAAGGCACTTGAGTTTCTCCCAGTGAAACTGGGGCAGAGAGGAACTGCCTGGCTACAAAGTCTGCAGGCAGGCTGGGAACGAAGCTGGGACTTCCCCTCCCCTCCACAGCCCCAATCATTAAGTTAGTCATCACTGACCTTGGTGCTCTGCTTGGCATACTTCAAGGCAATGCAAAAATGTATCTCCTTTTTCTTTCCGGGGAAGGCAACAGTTGGGTTCCCAGGCTGCTAATTTCTTGCATGCGTAAGTCAAAAGGGTTATTGCTTCTTCCCACTCCTCCACTCCCTAACTACTGTTGACGCTCTTGTCCTGCTGTTGCAAGGTTTCTCATTTTGCTCTTTGCCTCATTACCTTTCCCTCGTATAGAAAGATGCAATTCTATGCTTGCCCTGAAAAGGCAATATAACAAAACTCACCCCAACTTTCTCAATGCCACAGTATCATTGCCCCTACCTGCAGGTTTATCCCAGGCATCCAGACAGGCTGGAATTGCGGACATAGAGGGCAGTGATCAGAAGTGGAAATCAAATAGGTTGCAAATGTACTGCTGCACACTATGTGGTGAAGGCCTTTCTTGAACTCTGCATTAGCACCGGCAGTTCCAGGCACAGCTTTCACCATCAGACACAACAGGACAGACAATCAACGCAAAGCAATGCAAAAATACATGTCAAGGTAAAGACACTAAGACAGAACTGGTAGGCCCACCAGAAAGGGCCTACCTGAGCTCTGACACCTTAGCCTGTTTAGAAATAAGAGTAAGTTTAAAAAGCTTGAAGTGAAAAAGAAATCCAGCCTGCAATCAAAGTACTTTGCGGACTCAGTTCTCTGCCTGCCTCCCCATACCATTGATGCTGGTCCTTAACTTTTGAGATTATAATATTTAAGGGTTTGTTCTCCTAGCCTGATGCTGATGGACTCCAGTTTTAATGGGACTGCACTGCATTTTATTTATACTTATGTTGAGTACATTTTCTCAAACACCAGCACCCACCTTGAGGGATGACGTGTTCCTGTGGTGCTGGTAGCCAGCTGCTTACCTCAGAACATCAAGACAATACAGAAAAAAAGCAAAACAACACAATACCATACAACACTGTAAGCATTCTTTTTGAAATCATTTACAGTTATTCCTTTCTGCTAGTTTAAAAGGCAATATTAAGTCACAGAAAAYACTGTGCTGAAGACACGCAAGCAGTTGGGAGCCTCATACAGAGTTTCAAGGTTTCCCATTTTTGACAGTTCCTACTGCTACCAGTGTCCTTGTAGCAGCACAGCACGTTAGCCTAGGCCTTTGGTTTCCTTCTATCAGCAAAAGGAGAGGGGAAGAAGAGTTAACACACTTCCTAATGCCTCTTTGAGGCACAGCCAACACCAAGTAGTTGGCTTCCTGAGACAATAGCTCCAATTCAGGCATTCAAATGGTATGCTTATATTTAGCCTGTTTTCCAGGCTGACTGATATGCAACTCCCCCTATTAGGAATCCCAATATAAAAGAAAATCTTTGTAATTCAAACATTCAAGGACACTTGTGACAAATCTCCTCAATACAGAATTCTGAAGCACTAGCATGTGACAGCCTCAGAGTGCTATAAGTAACTCAATGTTCCCTCCTCTATTTTATAAATCCATGATTTGGCCTTATTTCTTTACAAACTTTGCTGGCTGTACCCATACACGACACTCATAAAAAACACAGACACAAATATGTACACGCAAATCCCTTGACGGTTTGGTTTCCCACATCAAAGGCCCTATCATAAGCACATGAACATTTTAAGTATTCTTTGTAATAGGGATCTGATTGCCCTTTTAACAGCAATGGACAGCCTTTTCTGTGTTGGGAAAGAAAATTCCAGTTCCAGTTGGATGTCTTTAAAATTTTTTCATCTTGCTCGCAAAGATCTGTATATAGGCATTTAGACTGAAAGTATATTACTACCCTCTTAATGTGGTAGTGGACGTACAGGGTAGTGATCAGAGGTGGAAATCAAATAGGTTGCAGTGAGAGAAGGTTGCACTGTGCCTACACTGGTATGTCCTCATCCAGCCACCCCAACAAACGGTAAAGATAATTGATTTTGTCATGGTGACAGGCTTCTATAAGAGTTATCCACTGCTTTGTTGTGTATTTCCAATAAAAGTGTCTAGCCTCATGAATTAATTTCTTTCATTTTCCTCTTCTCCAATCTCCCTTGGTTTTCTGCAGACCTGGAACAATATATGCATTTCTTTGATCCCACTTTGCAGAAACTACTGCGTTAGGATTATGTCCCAAACTGTGCCAGAACATCCATCCTTCAGCTTGGCAGCTAGATGATCCACACCAACAGCACTAAGCACCCTTCTGTAATTTTTCCTTAGGGAATGAGAAACCCTGCCAGGTGAGTGAGTGTAAAGGAAGCATCTATGGACAGGATCATGAACTACATAAAAACACATCAGGGACTTTGCAGTGTGCAGGAAGGGTGTGTGAAAAGTTCAGGCTAGGTCAACAGTACACAAGACCTGGGGACTCAGCACTGCAATGCTATCTCTGCAAAACCACACCTGACCTTGGCAGCAAGCATACAGGTATGCATAACCAGACCTCTACCCTAATGGGACAGCCAGCCATGACAACTGCTTGTAGACCTTACAACACATGAAGAAAAATAATGTGTAAGAACAAAATAATGTACCAGGGTGGGTTTTAACACACAGCAAAGGATAGCACTCCCCTCAGTAATAAATGCATAGGAAAATTCAAGCTGAAAGAAAATTTAAAAGGTAAGTTATCAACTTTTATAGAACTGATAACATACCTCTTAAAAAAGAAAGCAAGGAAAGCACTGAGGCTTTCATTTTCCTGAGTGATTTGTTGATTTTCAGATAAAATCAAGAAGACTACAAAAATTACACAAAATCAGATTTCATTCTCTGGCTGCATTAAACAAAAGAAGTGCAAGGACTGTGAACTTATTTTCAAATTATTTGCTGATAAATACCCAATATTTCAAGAAAAATAATTTTGCTTCTGCCAAATTTTTACACCCACACAATAATTTGAAAGGCACTAAGTAAAAGCAGGTTACCACAAACTGAGTTTTATGCACCCTAATCTGAAAGAGAGGGAAGAAAAGGAAGTCGAAGTCAAATATCTGACTGTTGACCTGAATAAAAATAAAGGGACTACTCGGGTTCTGGTGCTTGATGGATCTTTGTAACTTTGTTAATATTATAATCATCTGGTCTGTCCTCCTATAGATGGAGTCCAGGGAATTTTGCCTAGCAGTTCAGCTAGCAAGTAGAACAGTTGGGTCTTTCAAGTCTGACTCACTTCAATTCTCACCTGTATTTCTCCATTTTCTTTAGCATATGCTTTCTCCCAAACACGAGAAAAATGAAAAGTTTCATTTCTTCCAGTTACTGCATCCTTTTATGTGAATTTCAGAGAATGTGCAAAACGGTAAAAAGCTTCAGTAAAATTTCCTGGGCATACTTACGGGATTTCTCTGTCTTGATTATCTGATTTAGAAGCCTGTAACAGAAGCATCTCCATCAGGCCACACGCTAGGGTCTGGGACCTGCACGTAATTGAGGTCTTTTTCCTGTGACCCTTGAGACTTGAATGCCAGTCTGGTTCAAATGGCCTCAGTTTAACTGATAAAACTAGAGGATGCAGGTATAAGGGGAATGAATGTCAATGAAGAAGCCTTAGGGATATGAGCTGCATTTTGAAAAGGTGGTGGGAAATCCCATGTGCCCTCAGCAARGCTTTGGAAAGCTAGAGCCCACAGTGAATTACAGGGTCTCACAATGTAAACACTGTTAGGGATCCCAAATTAGAGGAGCACTGCTTGGCGTGGTACTGCTGGCTCCTGGCATTCAGCAGAGATGGGCAGATCCTTTCAAACAGTGATTCATCTGAGGACTGAAAACCTATGTCCAGCCACAAGCAAACGCTAAGGCACAGGGTCTGAGTTAGAATTTGAGCCATGTAAATACTGCTCTTAGCATTTCAAAATGCTTGGTTTTACCTACATCAGAGGGGCAAAGTAACAACACTGCCTTCTCCATCAGTATATGACACCCAAGTACAAGAAACGTTGTGACAAGAAGGAGGTGTATGTGTGACCTGCTACATCCTCATTTGTGTTTTCAACTGAAAAAATGATTTAGGAACCAGAACTCCAGCCCACTCTGCAGATGATGGTACTGTAAAAATACTGACAGAGACATTTGGAAAACTATTCCTGCACGCTTCTTGTTTGGACATGACATAATGATTTGCACAGCCTTATCTTTGCTTGTCTATTTGAGAAAGTCACATCACGTCTTTAAACAGCCCTTCAGGATCATCTTTTGTGAGCAGCATCATTATATTGCTGGTCTCTGGGAGTGATCAGCACACAGACAGCATTTCACATGCTCAAAAAAACTTGCAAATGCAATAACATGCAATTCACCATAGAAAACCTATACAAAACCTATGTATTTTCTGTACAACTTAAATTTGTAATTGTTTACTGTTCACTGCAGAGACTAAATTCTTTGACTGCAGAGACATAACTCGAGGCCAAAGTACCTTCCACAGAATTACCCATTTCTGAACTTCCAATAAACTGTTCAGTTTTATCCTGGAATGGGAATATTGCTTTTACTAGCTTGGCTTTTAAGCATTCATGAGTATATTTTTAGCTGGTGGAAATTGTCATAGCAACATTTCTCCCATGAGATCTGGATCTCCTCCCTCCTCTCTCCCTCTTATGCCAGATAAAGACACAAGGCAGATTCTACCACATGTGCCAGAATTTTACACTGTACTATTATACAATCACAGTGCATCACATTTACATTACTAGTTAAAGTGCAATGGATTTCCTGCAAAACTAGTAAATGTTTTTGATAAATGCAGCTTGTTCCAGGCTCTGTGCTCCTTTCTAGGAAATTGTGGACAGGATCTGGACTAGTTTGTCATCTGCTCTTGTTAGTTTTTGCTCTAGGTTGGGTAAGAATAGGTCTACATCAGTGGAAGATGCTATCACAGATTCTGAGCAAAATTTGAACTAGCTCCAGCACCTCCTATAAAACCTACTCAGGACCTGGAAAACCCCATCCACATAAGAGTCCTACCCTGATGTGTCCCCCAGACCGTCAGCAAATAAACTAGTTGGAGTCACACCGTTCAGTGTGGTGTACATATCATTTGGCAGAGCCACGAATTTTTTTTTTTTAACATTATCTCCAATGTGAACTGCTTTCCCCTTTGATATGGGGGAGTGAGGAGTATAATAGGTTTCTTAGTTTTCCTTCCTATATTTTTTGAAATCTTCATTATCTCCTATGCAGTCAGCTACTTCCGTTGAAATTACTATAAGTTAAGAATGACTAGCTTGCATTTTGTTGGTAACACCTAAACGTATCATGTGTTAAGAGTTTTACACTAAAACCCAAAAGAACCCTTCCTTGTGAGGGCAATAAAGAGCACAGTGACTTTCTAAATTTGAATTGTGACTGAATCTGTGCAGATTTAAACAGAGTCTCCCAAAATACAAACGTGTGAAAAAATTCCAGATGGAGTCCTATTATTTTACGCTAATTTTGAGCAATCTGGAAGGACACTTGTTGGCTATAAGCCAGCAAGTTTCAAATGGCAAGAAGTTTCCTTATATATGTGTACAGTTCACCAGGTAACATGGACAAGAACATCTGCTTTCCTGCTATGGACTATTGGGAACACATCTGCATGGACATCATCATATCAGAAGGACATGGGAGCTGGGGTTGATGACATCAGCCAGGCTGAGTGTGGAACAGGTACTGTGGCCAGATCTGTGAGAGGGGATAGACAGAAGATCAGGTGTGCTTTATTTTAAGAGATAATTATTGATCCTTTCATTTACAGACCAGCCACAGCTCTAGTGAAAAAATTATCCTGGTGCCAAGGCAGCAATAGACAGCTCACAAAGAGCAGGAGGGGGTAGGTCACCTTGTCTTATTCCACTCCTCTTTGCAAACCCTTATAGCAAATCCAGAATCTAGTCATGCATAGACTTCAAAACTGTTGTGGAATGACTCTATGATTATCATGGAAAAGCATCCACCCCCAAAATCAGTGTGAACACCTGACTCCAAAGCCTCTGCAGAGAAGTGTATCCAGACTGAATTACAGTAGTGCGTACTTTTTGCTGTTCTTCTGGCCTCTTTCTAAAAGGAGTATAAAAGAGATTTTGATAGTTATCTAGAGAATTGCATTTTCACTGTAATAAAAAATAAGTYGAATGCTTCCTAAACTAAGCCGTCCTTAGCAATCCTGAGTACTCATCAGGACGGTTAAGCAAAAAGATAGGGGRCCTGCTAACTGTACTGTGTTTCCTGGCAAAAATCGTTTTGCAATGCAAGATCAGATTGAGCCAGCTTACATCCCAAGTAACTCCAGTAAAAGTACATATATAAGCCTGGGCAAAATGTGTCTCCCCATGCAGTGCATAAAATACTGATGATCATTTTCAAGATATAAAAAGCAGAGAGCTTTAAGCTGCCTCCTATGTTCATCCCCTCCCTGCCTTCTTTCCTCTCCTCTGTGTTTCAGCTTACACATTTTTTTTACAGCTGTGTTACAGATCCAGTGTACATGTGAAAGAAAACAGCTTTACTGTAACTAAGTGTTCAGTGGAACAAAGGGGCTTGTTAGTCAACCTGTGTGCACTGCTCTTGTATGAAAGTCTGAAATGTACAGTGATTGAAGGTCTAGATGCTATCGTCTAGATGCTATCTGCCTAAATCTGTTTTTTTAATAGCTCAGCAGCCTTACAGCCCAGCAGCCTATCTGGAGTATGTCTTTTCACTGATGGTATGCAAAGGTTTGTTGAGCTTTTGACATAAGTATAAATGACTTGAGAACTAAAAAGAGCATATGATTGTGACAACTCAGCTATCCCTAGAAAAACGCCTTCGCTTTACAGCCTTGCTAGGGAAACCAGGGCTAGCATGTATGCTTCCAAAACTTGAGAGCATGCAGGACTGAGAAACAGCCTTTAGAGATCTAGCTAGACAGCTGGGACTGCAGCGCTGCCATGGCGACTCCTTCAAGTCAACAGGGCTTCATGATGTTCTCCTCCCTGGATCAAAGCACCTCCGTGCTTTTCCTCCACAGCCAGCACTGCCACGTTGTCAGGAAAAAAGGTGACTGCAAGCTGAAACACCTCGATGTATGTTGTCCATTAAGATGTATAAAATCACTAATGCCACTAATTCATGAGTGTTTAATGGCTTTCCTCAAAGCCCATCACAACCACTGAATGGGTCACAATCGGTACAGAACAAAAACCTTAACAAATAATGAACTTGAAAAAATTGATTACATTGATTAGAGCATTTCACAGCAGGCTTACATAATTCCTTCTCCAGCATTCTCTGTCCATCGGAGAGGAGCAGATACCAAATAGCACTATTCTGACATTCAGGACCTGTAGTCCAAATAAGGCATGCTAAGGAAATCCCTGTGTTTTAAGTGCATGGCTAAAGTATCTAAACACATGATAAAGAACTTACAGGAATCCAGGCTGTAGAAGAAGAACAGTATATACCAGCATATAACTGAGGAGCCTGCAGTGGCAGAGAGCTGACCCATTCTCTTCTGGAGGAGCAAAGACTTTAACTTCACGAATCCAGCAAGTTGAAATTGATGTCATGCTCTTTCCCCAGAGACACGCTCACACTGCAGAAGGGGAAACACAACTGCAGTAGGTGTTCTGCAAGGAGTTTCTCCAATAACCCAGATGCTGCAAACACGAGATCACAAAATACAATCTGAAAACAACACAGACAAAAAAGCACATGGGGAAAAAACCCCAACCTTCTACCACTGCCCTACTAGCAGGTCTTGTAGTTCTGCCARCTGTACAGGAGAGCAAGTCAGAAATACGAAGAATGAATGTTTTATGACAAGATGTATTTATCTGTAGCATACCTCCCAATTGTGGAACAGAGTGCACGCAGGTGAGTACCTCTGCAATGAACCTCTACCAGCTACTCACGCTTCTTAACCAATAACCCACCATTTTAAAAACTCTTCTGCTACTTTCTGTGGTTTACACCTAAACAAAGCAAAAGAATCCTGCAACACACACAAAAAATACAATATTCTTGGAAAGACTGTGAAATATTTGCATACCAAATAAGACTTTAACACTACCATCTGGTGACTGTTGCAGTGAGAATAACAAGCATTTCATCTGAGGATCTCAAAGTGCTCATGCAAATTTAGTCCCTACAATATTAACAAAGTAAATATGTAACACAGAAAATGCATTCTGAATCAGAGCAACTGTGTAGTCCTGTATTTTGTCTCCAGTGGTGACAATTGTAAAAGGCTACTTGGAGAGACCTTACCAGCATGCACTTTCTGCAGCACATTCCTCAACCTCCCCAGCAACCTCAGTTCAGGATGTATCTGAGGGCACCTCCCTGCCTGTTGCCCTCAGCAGCTGAGTGAAATAATCTTCTTCAGATAAAAGCATATCGTGTAAATTTTCTTATGGTTAGGGTTTGCTAATGATAAAGTAAAAATCTAGATATGACAGTCAAAAACATTCTGTATTAGTAAAGAATATTTTTATACACAACTTCTGCTACTCCGAGTTATCTGGAGTTGCCCTAAAAATGTCAGAAGACCAAGGATGATGGAGAGAAGCTTTGTCAAGCTGTTTGTAAGATGATGATAATGATGATGATGATATTATTATTATTAATAATCATCATAATCATTATCATTATTGCAAGTCTAGAAAATCTAGTATTAACCCTTACAGAACATTGGTTTTACTACGAGAAGTAAGAATGAATTACAGACACTTTCCAAAACCAGATTCTGAGGCTATTCAAGATGAATTTTCCTTTTTTTCTAAATGTGAAAATTAATTCTCACTATATTAATTTAAAAAATCTTTTCATTCACTGAAAATGCATTCTGCTGAATGCATTAATTTTTAACTGTTTCCTTGTACCTATTTGTGTGAGGTTCTCACAGTGATAGGCAATACCACAGGTTGGTTGCTATTGGAAGGTTTTGATATGTTTTATTTTGTTTCATTTTGGTTTGGTTTGGTTTGGTTTTCTCCAGAAAATTAACAGGAATGTCCAGATTTTTTTTTTCCCCCCATCCGTGTTTGAGGAATATTGTAACAAGAGAGGCCGTATGAAAAGTTTCAGGACAGACTGTGCAAGACCGATGTAGAAGAGGGCAGGGACTGCTTTGTAAAGGTATCTGCCTAGTTCATCTGTGCCACCCACTGCCTCACGTGCAGGCACTTCACTATTTTAATCTGCACATGGCAAGGTGTGAGCCGGGGTTCACACATCAGTTCTGACCAAATCCTGAGCTTCTGCAGACAGCAGCCTTGCAGAATCACCCTGTATTTCCTGAGACTAAGCAGTAAGATTAATTTCTTACCTCTTTTGTTGAGGAGGATGACCCAGGAGGTTTACCAAGGGTTAGTATCAGTTAATAAATAATGAGAAGTTTGTTGTCCATCATAAAGTGTCATTGCTGCCAACAGGTAAACTTTGCTTCTTATCCTAGCCTGGTTTAAAGCCCTTGGTGGAATCGGACACAAGATAGGGCCTGAAAAGTGATATATAAGCAAAAGAACTTGAGAAGACGACATCTGCATAGCAGGATCACCATGGGAAGACATGACTGACAGCAAGCATCTCACTGAGAGGATCTGAGAAAGCAGAGAAGAGCATGGAAAAGAGATGGACAGGGAAAAACGTTACAAACACACAAGGAGGTGGAAACTCAAGGTGAAAAACAGCAGCAGGCTCCTTTTAAATCCCTGGGGAAGTAGAGCATAGGGAGATGCTGTTTCGCATGAAGTCCTTTGCTTAAAACACCCCATCAGTTCGCTAAATTAAAATATAACTCAGGCAGATTTGTTTAACTATAACAAATGTCCTTTCTGTGTCTTTCAACCCTGCCCACGTTCTGAGAAATTCCTGTGCCTCGGGATTGCGTGCTGCAGTCAGACTTCCCTCTCCTTGGTCAAACACAAGGGACAGTTTCAACTTCTCTGCCTCAGGGTTGTCGAGGCAGTCTGACATGGACAGTAATCAGAATAATATCTGAAGGCACTGGAGTACACAGTGGGATGTATTTGTTTTGCCTTCCTAAGCACAGAGAGTTAAAGATGCATATTGTTAAGCTTAAGATGCATATTGTCAAGCTTTTCTCGCAAAACATATGGACAGAACTTTTTTGAAAAAGAGGAAAATAAAAGCAGGGAGATGTAGTAATGGACTCCAGGAGCTGGACTTGTTAAAGAGAAGTGCAGAAGATAAAAAGGGAAAGAAGTAGCCATTCTTGTTCCTTGACTCAGACAGGAAATCAACTTTCATCCATCATGTTCCTGATGAAATTTTTAAATAAAAGCATTTCAATGTACTTTGCTTCTTCAGTAAGGCTTCAAACAGACTTAGCACTTGGCTTCACAGATAGGAAACATTAAGAAAACAATATCTCAACAGCCAGCACCTGAACACCCTCAGTTTCCTTTCTGCCCAGAGAGGATTTAAGCCAAACTATGGGTGAATGCAGTCTCAAGCTTTCTTTTGGACTTAAACATAGATCACATCAGTCCACAATATGCAATTTTAATCTTAAAACTTTGGATAATTGAATACAGGTTTATACTGTTGACCTTACTAACATTCATTTGGATGGTTCAGTAAGAAAAGGCCCTGGTTTTAATGCAGCAGGCATACCAAAATACGGCACTGAGGCTTGTTCCTGCTCTGCACTGGCTTCACATATAATTAAGGTGTAATTACTACCTCCCAAAGCCCTTCAGCTCAAGGCCTCAGGACTTCTAGAAGCTCACTGTGATGAAGAAACCTTCTGGAAATAACCTCACCCAGCAGGCAGCCTTGGGGACCTCAGCTCCCCTGCCAGGCTGAGCCATGGGAATTTCAACCTGGGGCACTGGAGCTCAGAGATTTACCTGCGCAATAGACCAAGTGTGGCAGAATTAGTGATGAATTGTTCCTGGTGCTAGACTTTGTGAAAGGTTGTAACACAACTGTCACATATTGGGGAATTGAAAATCTATGCACTTTTTGACTCAGCTTTCAATATAAATTACTGATTCTTCTCATGACTCCTGTCAAGTCCTGAGTGCTCTCTCCCTCTTGCGGAGTTTCAAATAGCATCTGAGAATGCAATTTCCTGTCCCACTACTGCATCCCTAAAAACACCTACAAAAATAATACTCATTCTTCAAATGGTGGCTAAAAAAACCCCTAGCCTCCTTGCTACATGGTGCAAGGTGTTAGTTTCACCGGAGTGTGAGGAGTGTAAATGGTTTACTTAAACTTGCTTTGTTATCTGCTTGTTTCTCTTCCAATTATTTAGCAAAGGTTTTCCAGAAGCTGTTATGGAGTATTTGGGTTGCAGGACACCATTGAATACATAATGCCATGTACCTAAATTAAAGATGACCAGTCCCAGCAGGGCTGTTGGACTGGTTGATCTCAAGAAGTCCCTTCCACCCTCGGCAATTCCACAGCTCAGCCTGGCTCTGTGCCACAGCCCGCTATTCCTCACAGCTCAAACCCAGATGACTGTCACTCACCCCACAACCAACTGTCAACTGGCTCTTAAAATAAAAGACTATACATTTGCATACAAATGCAGCATCTGCATTTTTACAAATGCATTTTTTTCAAAGCCCATGTTATTACCCCTATACCTCTCTCATTTAAAAAAAAAAAAAAAAAAAAAAAAAAAAAGTAGGGCATTGAGGGGATAAATCCACCATAAACCTGAGGTATGGTAGTTCCTGCTCCAGTACAATTTACAGCTGAGGTATAAATCCTGGATACAAGCAGCTTATATGGGGAGGCTTGTATCAAGCATAGCAGCAGTGATACAATTGTGGCTGCTGCTGCTGAAATCTCTCTCTGTTCATACCTTTTCACTTCTCTGCAGCATCTGCCAAACTTGGGTTCTTCCTTCTTTGTCTTTTTTAAATAAACAGTATGCAGCTGAGGGGAAAACACACAGGACTTCACCTGGAATTCATCTGGTAACACCTGCGCATTAATACACCACAGCTGAACCACTTGATCAACTGCTGCTCCTACTGAAGGCAAATAATTATAGCTAAAGATTTATGCTACCCCAATGTCCTTTCTTTTTTCTATGTCATGTACATTGTTTTTCTTTTTTTTAACATATTTACTTTTTCCTCAAAATACAATCCCATATATATATACTCTGTTATAACCAGGTAAAAAAAAAAAAAAAGAAAAAAAACAACCTTTCAAGGTTTAAGGCAGAGTGAACCTATAGCTAAAGTCTGAGTAATTCCCTCTCAAAAGCATCAGCACTGTGATTCAGGAAGAGACCAGATCAAGAGAACTGGTGATGATCTAAGTTGCAGCAGTTGAGCTTTGTCCAGATCCAGTCTGCAGAAAACCAAAGACAAAAAAGGCAGGTCTCAAGGTGGGGTACAGAAAACACTTCAGCTCTTCCCCTACCCTGGAGCTTAGCTTACACCTCTCAGCATGAGCTTGAGACCTCCAAAAATGGATGTGGAGTGAACCTGTCTTCAGAGTGGGCAGATAAGACATACACCAAACACCATCCTGAAATGACATTAAAAAAGTAAAAGAACCTGACAAATAAATACTATGGGGTATCCCTCTTACTCTGAAACACTCCTGACCCTCAAACACACAGTGCTAGTAGGCTCGAAAGGATAAACCAGACAAACTAACATAAGAAAAAGTAGAAAGTGGAGAGTCAAGGCATGTCTGATTTATTGCTCTGTGTTTAAGTTACTGCATTAATTAGTCATACCCTTTAATTTTACCTATTCTGCCTTGGGACAGAAAAGGATTACTAAACTGAAGACTGCAGTGACCTACCCTAGGGAAGGGGTACGCTTTGGAAGAATCTAATTTTAGAAGGCAATGTAATTTTGTTGATTATGTTAATAACAATGCCCAAATGCTTACTTTGCAATTCAAAAATGCTTGAGGGAGATCCTGACTTACATGGAAATGCTTTTGCCATTTTGGTGGGAAATCAGTTGATGCATTTCTTTTTTCCTCAGGAATCAAAAATGCCAAGCTTCTTTATCAACTAATAGCATAAAATGTTCACCTGATTCTGTACGAATGTCCTTCTGGGCTCAAACATGGTTTCCACCAGAGATACTATCTTCTAGAAACCACGCTGTTAAGTTACAGTAACTGCCTATCTTGAAAAACACATCAACTAAGATTAAACTAAGAGAGTCAGGTCGCATCAAGTAGTCTCTGGCTGGAAAAAGAGTGAGGTCAGACAGGAGTGGGCCTGCTCTTTGATGAGGGGTAATGGGATGATGGGGATAAATTTACATCATCTGAAGATCTGCCCTCACAACTCCTGCTGACTTCATTAAGGAATATGAGGCATATCATCCTGGGGAGAAAATAAATGATGAAGGAACAGAATGAGAAAATAAAATAACTGGGTTTGGGATGCAAACCATGTCACTACGAATAGAGGGCAACCCGAACCTGTTCCGATTAGAAACTCCACAGGGTAGCTTTAAATCGAAGCCTAATCAGAGAGTCGCCTGGGGTTGTACACCGTCCCTGACATGCCTTCCTCTTTTTGGCTTTTTTATCAGTCTAACTTATTAACACCCAGATTTAGGAATTTTTTCTAAGACAGTTACAATCTCCCCATAATAATCCCTTCCACCTTTAAATAACTGAGCTCTACTATCAACAATAACTTGAACTTAATGAGATTTTTATGCCGGAAAATTAAATACCAATTTCTTAAGAGTTAGCAAATACTGCAGTGCTGTTTCATGTGAAGAAGCTAGGCAATCAGCAGTCTACAAGCTCATTTTTTTTTTCCTTTATCTTTACTTAAATAAAAAAATATTTCCACTTGGTTTGATGTCATTCTTCTCCTCCCCATTTTTGACTGGTTCTTATGGTAACCTAAAATGACTATCAAAGAGAAATGTATACTGGAAGGAATTTTTTAGCTCAACACAGCTGAAAGAACTGTGTTGTGAGCTATAGCGTTATTCTTTACAGGTACACAGCGAGAGCTGATCCACAGTTCCTAAGGGGACTGTATGAGCTGATCCGTGTTTGAAAAACAGGTACAAAATTCTGTAGGTGTCCAGGTAGTTTATCACCATCTTTCCAAGAAAGAAAAGAAGTAATCCACTGCTAGACACCCAAGAAATATCTAATATGTTAATCAAATTATATATTGTTATGTTTGCCCAAAACAATTTAGAGGCAAACTGACCAAAAAGTCAGTGTCAAGCACCCCAGTTACTGCACCAGTAAGTAAAAGACAGTCTAGCTGCCTTGGGATTTTCAATTCTTTAGAGACTAAGGAAGCTAACCTCCCTCGGAAGTTTATGAGAGTCCATGAGTTGAAGGGATTTGAAATTGCCCAAGAACAGATGAATGTGGATAGCATTTCTATAGTAACACATGTTAAGAGCTAAAGATAATCATACAGAAAGGGTGTGTTTTCTTTTTGATGCTAACAGTCACATGGGTAAGTATGTACCTAAGCTTTTATGTATTGTCAAAATAACAAACACGTTTCTTCTTAATTATGACTCTAACTCAGAGCATCTGATACTACAGTGTTTTTTTAAAAGAGCCTCTTGCAATTATAATAATAATAATGCATAATTCAGAGCCACATTAAAGGAGACAAACAGTTGGCATGATAACCTTGAACTTGCTGTGGAAAGAAATAGCTCAGTGCTCCCCAAATTAAGAAAATTAATTTCTGAGGAAAAGAGCAGAGTTCCGTAAGAACACAGAAACCAGGCAGAAAACGGGGTGTAACTTAGGGCTAAAGGAATCTTTCAGAGAGGTCAAAACAAAGATTTGTTATTGAATTGATTTCTTATTCCTTCCCCTTCCAGTCCTATGATTTCCCTATTCCCTCATATACAATATTTTTCCTTAAAAAAAAAAAAAAGTTATTTAATATACACTGGAGTCTTCAACACATTTAGACAGCATAGAATTATTTTCCAGTTACTCTCCTAGGACTTACAAAGCAACATATTCAGATAGATCCTAACTCTTGTTAAAGAGAAGAAAAGTCTATTCAAAGGTATCAAAGACTCAGAAGAAATAGTAGTAGTTTCTGAAAATCAGATTCTAAAGATTTTGTGCATTTGCCAAATCAGAAGTGTTTGGCAGGCACAATCAAAGTAGCTTGTGTATCTTTAGTATTCAGTTCTGATATAGTTGATCATCTTATTTTTTGAAGGTTTTGAAAGATGGGATGGAGGCTAGGGTCCTGGGATGGTTCTGTTGAGGCAGGAATCATCTCCAAAGCCTGCTACTAAATCTTGAACCACGAGCTAGTGTGGGGTCAAAATGGCAGCAGTACCCCAGGCAATTTTGACAGTCTCAGCTTTCAAACTCCAGTAAAGTAAGTGGAATTTGAATGGTTTTAAAAAGAATCAGAAGTTAAGATGTTCTGGTATGGCACCAGAGCTGCTTTCAACACAAACATCTGAGGCAAGAAATTTAGCTGATTTAGGGATAACATAACAACAGAAAAGAGGCTGTTTGAAAAGACCTTCTACTAAAGTAGATGGTAAAATCTCTATTGATTTTTGAAGTGAAAAAACAGGAGCACAGTCGAGTCCTTCTGAAAATCCTACCTGAGGTGTCAATTAAAAATGCTGTGCAGCTGTTTGGAATAAAGTCTGATCAGTAACATATGCTTTCATTCCTTAAAATGGGTGTTCAAACATCTCTTCATAAATCAGTAATTTATTTACTGCATGTTCCTTTCCACGTATTTTTCAGCCCGTAATGTTTACTTTATAAACAAACCAATAAGAAGTTGAAAGAGGACATAATTTTGAGGACCCAAATGTTTCATGCTGCAACCACAAAGCTAAGGACCTAAAATTTCCACCTAGTTTCCAGAGACTTCTGTCCTCCTGCAGTTCTCAGAACAACCAGTTCACTCCCTCAAAACATCCTTTATTTCTACCTGTGGTGATATTTCTTTTCACATGCTGGTCCCTTGCCTACTATTATTATGACATAAACAGAAAACAAAATTCTATGATATTTTAAGAAAATTATAACTGAGATRTTAAATGATTGAAAAGAAATTAAGTTTCAAACTCGGAAGCTTCTTTTCTTGTGATCTCATAAGAAGATTTAGAGTAAGGTTGTCTTTTTGTGTGAATATTCATACAGGCACTAAAAATTATAAACCCATTAGCTGATTTTTCTCCTCAATCTGTACTTTGAAACTCCTGTCCCTTGAGGTTACTTCCCTCCCTAAAACTAAAGAGAAGAAAAATGGGATCTTGTTGTACTACTAATAGTTTGGGAGGTTTATTTTTGGGGATTAAGTTCTGACTTTTTTGTACGCCAGACTAGCTGCCATTTGGCAGCGGTGACTACCCTATGTGCAGCATCACCTGAAAGATCTAGTGTGTAGAACGACTGGGTCTGTTCTGACCACTTCTCACGACAACTGAAAACGTGGGTTACCCAAGGGTATACGGCAGTCTTGTGAAAGTAGCAAATTATTTTTCCTAACACAACACCTTCCTTTCTGTTACACACTCATATGCTGTGAATGATGTTCATTGATCTAATAGAACCCTTATATCAAATGGAGAAACAGCATCTCAGTTTCAGCCCCACACTTAAACCTCTTGTTGGCAGGACGTTTCATGACTTTGCTGCCATCCTTGGGCATGGGGAGGATGAGGTGGAGCTTCTCTGTAGGGAACAGAGGACAGAAATTTGCCCTTTTTCATGTACATCAACAAAATTCCAGAAGTCGTCAGTCAATGTTTCTGAAAGCTCTGCCTGTATTGCAGGCACTGACCACTACAGAGATGATCCCAGTTGCTTGATATGCAGCTCTTCAAACTCATACATTTCTTCTGGTATCAGGAAGCATAGCAAGCCCGTTAGCTAAAATAAGCGACTCCTGCTTCTCTGCCAACAACTTTGCTCATTTTAAAGAGCTTAACTTTAAGCCTAAGCTTCTGAATCTTTTGGAAATGGCTTTTTTTTTTTTTTTTTAACTCCAACTTTCAGCTGATTTCACAAGAAATCATGCAAGAGAAGCTACTTTCAAAATGGCTCTTGCTGTCCATTAGACTGGACCAGAGCGGACATACTCCCATGTTGCCAAAGGGAGTGGGTTAGGAAGATTATTGCCAGGCACACTCACAGGAGGGAAATGATCTTGTTTTCTGCATGAAGGGAAAGGGGAGAAGAAGGTGGAGGGATGGAAGGGAAAGCAGAGAGGAAGAGGAGGTGACTGCTCCAGCCCAGGAAGTCCTCCCAGCACCCAAACGTGCAGATGCATTCAGGTCACCAGGTTGTTGCTCAGTGGTGAGAAATAGGGAAAAACCTGGCATAAAGACTGCTGAGGGAAAGAGGTGGGTGCAAAGAAAAAGGCCACCAGTATGCTCCTGAAAGTCTCAGTATCTTGAACTGAATTCAGAGGTACGAGAAGGATTACCGTGTCTTTTCACTGACTCAGGCCTTAAGCTGAAGTGTACCATATGACATTGAAKATTCACGCAATTAGACTTTTCATTTTCATTTAAGCATCTGCCAAAACCACAAGCCTGCCTTTGTCACGTATTAAAATAATACTGGCCTCTTACTCCCTGTTTTGCCTCCTGGTCATTTTGACTTAGGAAAAAATCTAGCCAGCAACACAACACATGACCTTGTGTTGTGTTGCTGGACGAGACAGGCACATCGCTAGCCTTGGACTAGAAAGAGAGAAAGAGAGATAATGTCTCAGAAAATGGAATGAGAAACTGAAAAACTCCATATCTGTTTCTGCTGTTTCAAGAGAACCTTTAAGGTTTTCCTGTAAGATGAGTGACAACTACAAGAAATAAAACTGGCTGTCTTACATGATGTTCTTGCTCTGAGCTCATATGATATTCACTTGCCAGCCCATAACTGACTCATCTGCAAAAGGCTTTGAGATGCAGTGGTGAGTATCGTACTGTAGAAATGGAAAATGTTAATCTAATGCTATGCAAAGATCTGTTAGGAGTAGTTCTAGCTGCTGAGGCACAGGCAGAATGGGAAAATAATCGATAGAAAAATAGCCAGTTACTAACCTGTGTGAAGATTTTACCTCAGCAAAGGTTAAATGTGATTTTTTTTCCACTATGTTAAACTCTCCCTGTGGGCCAACTCTGGCCTTCAGAGTGGTTTTGACTTCATTTGCTGGAGAATTAAGAGATTTGGAAACATTCTCAAGCAATTTGTTTAATTGACAGTTCAGCCAAACTACTGTCAACCAATTGTAGAATGAATTCATGGTTTAATCTTTTGCTTAAGTACTTCTGCTGTAATAAATCATTTAAAATAGCTGCCTTTTGGGAATGTTTGAAAAAAGAAATGGTGATGCAGCACAAAACATTTGTCTGAAATGGAAGGGTAAGGAGACGGGTATATATTAGTAAACTGAACAGCACCTTATTCATTGTCCTGATTCTGAGGGAAGCATTAAGCTGTCTCAAGGTCCCTTTGAGAAAAGCTCTGAAGTGGGCTGTGTGTGTACGTGGGAGAGAGAAGAAGCCTTTGAAGCAGGCTGTGCTCAGAAAAGTTCTAGGCTTGTTCTTGTATGTATGTTTCTCCTGATTTTATTTGCTGCATGGCAAAGAACAGTACAGGGTGTTGAAGAAAGCCGTAATACCCCAGCTCCAGCTGGAGTATTATTCAGCTCCAACTGTCAACACTTTGTGATGGTAAATAGGAGGGATTCCTTTCCTTGAATCCACTGTAGCACAAGGTGATGATGTCCTGCTGCAGATGGCAGAAAAAAAGAGTGTCTTTTCCATGGGAACTGCTTAACAGAAGGGGGTTTTTTGTTGGTGTTTTGGGTTTTTTTCCCAAAATTTGAAAAAAACCCAATTCACGCTGACATTTGGTACTGGGGTTTCAAGACACACAGTATCTTTACTTCCAATCTCTCCTTTCTTTTTTTTATTTTTTTGCTTTAGAACCCAAAGCATTAAGTAATACTTTTTAAAAATCAGCTTATCTTCAGAGTTATCCTGTCAAAAGAAAAAATGAATAAAAGAAAAACTTACAGTAGTCATCATCTTGCATTCCATGGCAAGAATAGACAAGGGGAAAGAAAGAAACAGATATAGTCAAACTTTGAAATAAACACAGAAATCAGATTTAGAAAAGGAGATTAAATCCATTTAAAACAATCATTTGGAAGCATAAACATGCAAAATAATTTTGTGAAGTAAAATCTTAGTTTAAAGTTTATCACTGAAAACTTTAACTTTGATTTTCTATATCAAAAGGTGATTTCACAAAATTTCATTCCAGGGGGAAAAATTTCCAAGCAGTTCTCCTTTTTAAAATACTTTTAATGAACCTTACCACCATTTTGGTGATCCTGTGAACCAGAGAGCAGCATGTGTACAATTACATGTTCTACTACTTGCAATAATTACTCTGTTTGCCTAGCATCATGCAAGCTAAGCAAACTAAATGTTTCACTGATTTTTTTTTTCCTTTGATCAGGCATTTTAAACATACTCCTGGCAACCCCCATTATTTTTCCTGTCACCTTTCCATTACTTTAGAACAGGGATTTTTTCTCTTGCAACCTGCTCCTTCCTCCCTACCCCAAGCAGGCAGACAGGCGATGGCAGTGAGAAACGTGCAGCAATGGAGCTATATGTGGTCTCTTCCCCCACTGCATAGACTGGGGCAACTTGTCCTCCAGCAAGAAGTCCAAGGCCGGTGTGAGTTACATGAGGTTAGCATCCATCTCCCAAAGCATACCTAATTTTGAAGAACTACACTGCTGTTGGTCCCAGTTGAACTGCCTTTCACATAAGTCTCATGACTTTCCCCTTCTGGAAGTGTTTTGACCAGACCAGAGAGAGAGCTGTTGCTCCGCAAAATACTTTTACCCTAAAGGGACTGATGTCGTTTTCCCTTCTGCTTCCTGCGTGAATTACTTTTGTGGTTTCCTCACTCCACATAGTTTTGTGTATTCCTCGTACTTTTTGCATTCCTTATTACTTTTGTGCCTTCCTCATGAGGAGCTTCTGGTCTGCTCTCCTGTACCTGGCTTCACCCACTTGAGTGTGGTATGGGGATTGTTTTCCCCATGCGTTATCCCAGAGATATTGAGCTGGCTTATCCTAGAAAAGCTTCTGGTTCAAGTAAAAAATTGAGACCCTTCCATGGACCAGCCATGCTTTTTTTGGATGGAGACACTATAGGGTTTTTTTGTCAGCCAGACAGACCAGACCACCCTGAGTCCCTCTGCCAGTCCACAAGGTACTGTAAGATAGTAGGAGATGCATTCATGCTCTTCCACAGGCTAATCAAAGCTTACAGCAACGTATGTCAAATAAACAGATGATGCAATTTTATTTTCTTAGTGCAACTGAGTGAAGAAAGCAGACACAGATCTTAAAAAAAAAATGGAGCCCAGTAGCTGGCAGGTATGGGAGATAGAAGCAAAGCAGCACTTTGTTGCTGCAATGGCCTGTACAGGTAAACATCCTTCTGAGGACAGCTATGGGTCTCTATCTCTACCAGTTCTGGTGGTGACTGAACTGGGGGGCATGTAAGAAAGAGAAACTTGCACAAATTAGGTGCAGTGCAAGATGCRTGAGATTTTTATTCCGTATGGTAAAGAAACACCCACCTTAGCTTCATCCTACCTATTCTTATACTGTTAGATGAAAAGCTTATTTTAAGAGCCTAGCTGTCCTAAGTTTTCTAAATATAGTTGAAAGAGAGAGACTAGCATTTCCAGAGGGCAATTCACACCTCAGAGGAGGTGAGGAATCCTCTGGAGAGGTCTCTCTCTCCTTTGTCCATGATGTAAGCCTAGGGCAGCTGCACTCCCAATGCAGGCGCTTCAGCAGAGGGTCTAGCCTTCGGTTAGGTGGAGGCTGGCCGATTAAGAGGTCTGCAGGGCACAGGCTCAACTCCAGTGTAAGTGACATAGAACTGATATTTAATTGTCCCCATCTCGTGCACCCCAGGTAATGCATAAAGCCAAGTGGGGCAACATGTGTACTCTTTGTTCTCACCTCCAACACCTTGACCCTTGTCATTCAGCTCACAAGGCTACATGGTGTCCTGAGGAAGGCAGAAAATACCAAGGCCCTGTGCTGTGCAGCAGGTGGCATCTGCCATGTAATCCCAGAGCAACCCTGATCTACAGCTTTGC
Organism: Phoebastria nigripes; assembly: GCA_035582835.1. Taxonomy (NCBI): domain Eukaryota; kingdom Metazoa; phylum Chordata; class Aves; order Procellariiformes; family Diomedeidae; genus Phoebastria; species Phoebastria nigripes. The sequence continues at coordinate 589,749 of JAYKAV010002914.1, forward strand.
TCTTTGCCAACACAGCTGATGCTGCTGGGTAGAGCATGGTTAGCGTTTTCACCAGAGCAGACCATCTGGAAATACAATCAGAGTCCGCAGCCTCTGGGGATTACTGAACCTGGCAGAGCATGAAAGGAAGATTTGTGCCCCCAGCTACTTGGTTCTGCCATGACCTTAGCTGTGTGAGGCAATAATTTCGACCCTCAAATGCAACTAAATAAAGTACAGTTACTTTCTCAGGCGCCAGTTCAGCCTGCTGTCATCAAAGAACAGACTTTGAACAGTAGCAGGTGTTGAGGCAATATAAGGCCTTGATTATTCCTTGGATATACAGAGTTGTCACAATACCTTGTTTAACATTAATTACAGATAAATTCCCATATGCTTCTCACCTGAATTATTAAATATTGAACAGGCTGATTCAGTTTTGTCTGGGCTGTGAGAGTACAAAGGCAAAATTACTCTTATACTGGTGGCCCCAGTTGTGCGCTGGAAACTAATCTTTCTCTTAAAACAGCAGTTATGTGTAAAAACAAAAACACAGACTAGGCACTCATCCCATTTCATTGAGGTCCAGGAGCCAATCCAGTATATAAAGCAGATGCTTAAACCTTGGAGAGATCATAACTTCTGATAAAATATAAAAGTATAATTCATAAATAAATGGACTATATCAGGCTAATAGTTCTGAGGAAACCCTCCCCTCCACCCCCCACAAAGCTATGAAACTTTCTACTCATTAAAAAAAAAAAAAAGAGACAAACAACAAAAAAGGCAACTGGGCTATATGTTACAGCTTTGTTTCCAAAGCCAAGCATCTTGTTCTACAAAGATTTCAAAGTTAAGCATTGCACAAATCTTTGCAAGCATGGAGTAAAGCAAAGTTCATGATAGGTTACAGCTATTTTTGCATTAAGCTTCAAAACCTCTTGGTAATTTAAACATCATCTGAGAAGGGTTCAGGAAGGGGAACAACTCCATTGTCAAACAGTGGAAACCAGGAAAAGTTCTCTTTTAACCAATTATTGCTAAGAAAACAACGAAGAAGTGTTTGTATTTGGACAGGGTTGTGTTATTTGTACTGTTTGAGTTATTCCCATTAAATCACTGCAAAGTGCTCAGGGAGGAAGAATGTATTCTAAATTCACCTTATAATTTTACCCACTGGTGAAAGAACTGCAGGGCTATTTTTAAGTACTTGAATGAAATCAATACTCACATACCAGGCTGAGATTTTCAGGACCTGTAACAAATTTCCCCAAAATAAATGAAAAGCAAGCCTGTAATTGTCCTCTTAGCTTTGCAAATTGTCCCCGCAGAACATCCCTAAATGTGTATGAAGGATTATCAGATTGAAATGGAACTAACAAAAGGAGGAAACGGAAGAGGAATCCACTGTACGTGCTACGCTTGTATAGCATGCAGATGCCACACTAAGAATGGTGGGTTGGTTAAAAGAGATTTCTTACTATCTTTTTACTAATTTCTTCTTTTATGGCATTTTCTTCTTAATTTCTCTTGCTGTCATCTGTAGTTAACTGTATCTCTTTTGTAGCCCTTTTATCAGCTAACTTTAGCAGAACAGATGTCCACAAATGCCCTCAGTAGTATTTAAGGAGTGACCTACACTGGAAGCAAACGACCAATTTGTTTGTACTCACTCTTGTTCTGCTGATACATCTATCCATCCATCCTGGAGCCTGTGTAGCTGTGAAAATGTTAGTAGACATGATAAGTTTACCTGGTCCTGTATGCACTTTATCAAGTAAATTTTCATTGTCCTTCTACAACTTAAACAGTATATATAGGTAAGCATTTGTAAATAAATCTCTTGTCTAGTCACAGTGACTTTAATCTGGCCTACAAAGAACTAAATGCAGATGGTTTGTCTGGAAGGAACAGACTAAAGCTATGTAATCACAGTCTGATAGCTTACAAATAGTATTATTGTGTATTATAGCAAATACATTGGAAGTAAAGGCAAAACAAAGAAGTTGGACTGCACAAATAAATAATAATGGTAGAATAATCCACTTCATGCAGGCTATCTATCAGCATGAACGTTAAACATACAGCTTAACTTCTTATTGCATCCTATCTACTACAAAGCTATATATTGTTATCAGCTCTCTAACAAGGAACAGATCATGTCATATAACACAGCAAATAACACAGCAGTACTTCTATCGAGACAACAGCAGGCTGGATTCAAGACCATGACCAGACACCCTGGCATTGGAGCCATCTGTGATGGCACTGGAGCCATCAGAGAAGAAAAGTGCAGATAACAGGGCCATCTCAGCTTTCTAAGGCATCTGACCAACAGATTGGTCAGAAAGCAAGTCACTTTCTATTCCCCAGGAATCCCAGCAAAAGTTATTAATGCTGTGAGGACCACATATGTAGATAGATAGGGCCACGACTTGCAAGGGTGACCTACCACATGACAGAGAGGTCCAACATCACACTGCTGTGGAAGACAGCTTGRTGTCAAATGCCTACAAGATGTCAACTTCTGCTGACAATATTGTGCTGCAGACCTAAAAAGATACAATGTGAGAAACTGATAATCTGGGTAAAAAAAGATGAGTTCACTTTCTCAGCCATTTGCAGGAGGGAGTAAAGCCTGTTTAGTGCAAGCACAGTGAGGTTTTCCAGCACCTTGTCATTTCCTGCAGCAGAAACATCCTTTCTGACTTAAAGTTGCACCTTCAACTATATTTCTAAACTCAGACCTTCAAGTTGTTCCAGTAAGCACCATTTTTAACACACTGTAAAAACTGTATCTTCTTTTTTATGAAGCTTTCTGTGTCTGATGGCAATGCTCTCCTGCAAGATCATTCCCATCTGCCTGAAGACAGGGGCTGCCATTCTCAGCAATGTCTGGGGAACACTGTGGGTGCGAGACCAGCATCTATGCGAACTGCTGGATATCCAACAGCTGCAATCCTGTGTCCTGCTCTGCAGCTTCTCCTCCTGTTTTATCTCCAAGTCCTGTGTACCTTGTCCTCATCCAATGTCTGATATCTCGTGTTTTATGAATAAACAGTTTGATTTTATTCAGTTGTTTTAAATAGGAGTCTAAAGTAAGTCTCTGAGGCCAGAAGGAAATCATTGAACAGGTTCAGTTTTCAGATAGTTCTCTTCCACACATTATATGGTTTCCACCCAGCACTACCGCTGTCCCTACAGGCCTGACTATCTTCAGTTTCCCCCTGCTGTTTGCTGTTTCTCAGAGACTGTGATGGACGCCCCTAAGCATTTCAGGTTTCAAGCCTTCTGACGAATGAAGACTGTGACCTTTTAAGAGCTATCCTCTAACCTGCTAGAAGCTGAGGTGCAATTCAAGAACATTTCCATTTCTTGGCCAGTTAGCCAACACCTCACTTGGATTTCATGGGGTCAATGTTAAGAGTTYCTCTGTATTTCTCTGAACTTCAGCCTCTTCTGTCTGTTCTGCCCCACCCATAGCATAACTATGAAGAGCACATTTGCAAATATAAGGATTATTAACTGGCAACTCAGTAGACAACCAAGGCCTTTTGAGGTCAGTCTTGACTGCAACATCAGCTATGCAGCCACAGTTTACCAAAGGGTAAGATTTTCTGTTTGAACATAATCCCTTCTACCTATCAAAACTCTCTACATAATGCCATGTGTCACTAGCCTGTCATTGACTCCACAAAAAACTGATGTCTTGGGGCGATACTTGGACTGAATGGATTCTCTCACAGCCTGTGGAGTCTACACATTTAACATTTTCATGAAAACCTTGCTGTCGACAAGTGTCTACATTCCCTCAGTGGATCATTACTCCCTCCAGTCAAGTTCACCTTTTTTCTTGTTTAACAGGTGAAATGGGATTTTACATCAGGTGTTTTTACTGTTGGTTCTATAGACAAGTTGTGAAGTTAAAAGAAATACAACCCAAGCACAAATAAAAAATATATTTACTTGCTCTGGTCTTGTTAGATACATTGTCAGGTTCTGCTTTGAGATTTACTCTTTAGTCCCTTCCAATATCAGAAACGCACCAGTGACTGACTTTTGCTTTGCAAGTTTTGTATTGATGAGCTGTTATACTCTAGTTGGGCAGTATTTGCTCCTACTAGAACTGGGCTGAACCATTTTGCTTTGCACCAAGTTGCAACCACTTCCAGACTCACTGCAGACAGGTACAATATCTGCCATTTGTTTACATCATGTTCTGTCTTTATGCTTTGCCCATACAAACATTTGCTTCCATTCTCAGAAGGAAATTGCTTGGATGCAACCGTTTTAATAAAAAAATGGCCCACTAATTTGTCAAATCAACAGAGGTCCTCATTAGTTAGTACATTATTCACTATATTACTGTTGCTATTGAAGTACCAAAAATAAATCATATCAAAATGCCTTTATTTGTGGAATGAAGAGGGAACAAAAATGGCAGTGTATGCCCCTGGGAACCTACAGTCTAAACATAAGCCTGAGGACACTCAATGGACACAAAGAGCTTGAGGTGGTGAGAAAAAAACACGCATAAAGGAGTGTCAATTGTCTCAGGCGCCAACTAGCGTATTGCTTTTTTTTTTGGTTTTTTTTGGTGAGGACAGTCTCCAAGACTCCAAGTCTTCTCTGTGCATGTGCTGGAGGGGACTGTCCTGGACAACAGCATGCATCAAGGATAAGGATAAGGACTTTTCAGACCGTGGACTGTCTTCCAGCAGAAAGAATTCAGGAATCTCCTAGGTTACAGACTCTAGGTAACGCACTCAGGTGTTGGTAAGGCAAATCAGATTTATCTTCTAACTCAGCTGGAGTGACTGCAAGGATCAGCAGACACGGAAAAACATTCTGCTGTTTCACTAGGCAGTCTCTAAGGAATTAACCATTGCTGGCTTAAAAGGTAATTACCTTTCAATCAGCTGGAGCTTAGACAACCAGAAGGGACATGGATTCCCTTCCTTGTTAATGGATCCAGTAATCTAACATCCCACCAACATTTCTTTTAAACTCTAGCAAGATTTTTGTAAAGAAGAATAAGCATTTCTAAAATAACAGACTAGCACACTGCTTGAATATTGTTCTCTGTTTCAAGGGCACATTAACAGCTACACAGCTAACCAGACTTGCAGTGTTCCCAGGTCCCACCAAGTCTGAATGCCATGCTCATGGAAAGCACCTCCAGACAACACTAAAAACATCTTTTTTTTTTTTTTTTTTGAAGATGGATAGAATCCTCATGTGCCAGTAGGCTGGCTTAAATAAGCTACTTCAAAAATTGAGGTACCTCACTTTTCAAGGTCATTGCCTCTGTGGAAATTATTTTTACATTTTAATGGGTAAAGACAATTTAATTTTCTTCCTTTGGGAGAAAAACTCAAAACATTTTTCTGACCCTTCCTATTTAATAAGAGAAACTGAAGGGAAAAATAAGTTCATAAACTATTTAATAGACGTAAAAGCCAACCCAAGAAAGCACTATTCTGAGACTATGTTCTATACAGGAGTCACAAACAGATATTTGTATTAAACAAAACTGACATCTTTTATTCACCTAATCTGAATAGTCACAAAAATAAGAACACTGTACATGTGCAGCATTAATTTCATTTTAGAAGCACTATGTAGAAGGTTGTTTTGCATATAAAAAATGTTCCCTGTTTATTGTTACAAAAGTGAATTTCTGATGACTGCTGTTGAAAAACAATTGGATTATACAATGCTTTAGAGGATGAATTAAAAAATAGAATCACRGTTTTCTTGCAGGGTTCTTTTCTGGGAGGTTTATTTAGCAAGAGGAAAATAATATATATTAACTCTTATGTCTTCCTCAACAAACTTATGTCAGAGATTTGCTGGGATACATGAAAAATAGAAAAATGTTTAATCAGATAAAGGTAGCTATGGTTCTGGCTACAACAAGTCTCACAGTTCCTCAGCTTTCAAAATAATGCAGAAAGAGGAATTAGATAAGAAAGAGAGCAAACAGTAATCCTGTTCATAACCAAAGTATGGTAAACTTTGAAAAGATGTTGTTCTGAAAGTCACACACCAATCACTAGCTTATTTCAACATCCAAGGCATTAAAAAGTATTGACTGTGATTTTTGAGTTTCTAGATCTCTGCCAGCTTAAAATATCAGGCAATCTGCAGAAATGCAATTGATTAAAATTCAGTCATTTTGATAACTCCATGTTAATTTTAAAGGGGTGATATCATGCCAAGAGCTGAACAAACTGCAGCTTTTCTACACGAGTGCTCCACAGCATGCAGCCGAAACTAATCTACGATTAAGCTGAAAGCTTCTTCCTAACTTATATAAAGCTTGCTGAACAGAAGATAGCCATGTGAGGAGAAAAGTTCAATAGACACTATTCTGATCTATGGCACCAAAATGCAAATGAGCCCATACTTTTGGTGGAATTACCCTTATTTGTTCAAGGGTAAACAAGAGCAGAATTATCCTCTAACTGTTCTATAAAAGACAGCAGAATGAAATAACCCAAATTAAAATGAGTAGGCTTTCTGCCACAGGTAAACAAATAAATTGTTATGCCTATTATCTTTATGCATAATAGAATAAACATCAAGCACTGTATTGAATTATGATTCACAATTTAACTTTCTCAAATTATAGTTCACAATAACCAGTGTTAGAGGTATGATTATTGGATTGTAAATTATTTCAGTATGCCAATAATGTATTTAACATCATAGCAATGTTTCTTTATAATCCAGTTTCTTACTATTGATTTCAGGTATTACAATTATGATGCAAGAATTTTGGTTGTAATAAAAAAATGCAGTGACTCAAGACAGTTAGCCATTTAGTATTTGTCAGAGAATATTTATCCCTTCTGTTCCATTTTCCTGTTAGACTACAAATTTATTTAGTTTGTTAATAATTGCTGGTTAAAGTTGTTTCTGCTTGGTCCAGGCCACTGCACAGTGTCCTGGGTACCTCCTTGGAGTTTACCCTCATGGTTCCCCATGAGACAAGGTGAACTGAACAACTGCGGACCTTAATCTTTCTGGGCATTATTCAGACCTCCTATGGCATCTGAGCTCAAAAACCTGACAAGCAATTCAGGCAGCTTGCTAAAACTTTAAAGCTTCTAGCAGGTTCGTTCAACCAAGCACTCAAGGTGGCTTGAATGGTTTTCACCAAGTGACTGCCGGTGGTGTGTCCACTGCATTGCAAACAAGCCTTGGAGGTAATGGAAAAGAGGTTCTCCTCTGCCTCATAGCACAGCCACGCACTACTGTTGGACGGCCTGGCTCAAAAATTGCTTTGTGCCCGTTGGTTGGTGCCATACGTGATGATTCAGTCACACCAAGTGAACACCCACCAGCTGTCAATGCAGTGGAAGTGCCGAAGCTGGTTTTGTTGGTGTGTTTTCACAGTACGCTGCCCAGCTCTTGGGGCCTCTCCCCCGCCTTATTGACAGCTCCAAAGCCTTGCAGGACTGGGGATTTAATCCTCTGGGGAGGTCAGGGAAAAGACATGACCTGGGAAGGAGCTGCTTGTCTGAGCGCAGAGACCGCAAGATTTCCTGCCTGGTAGGAAGTCCCATAGCAAAGCAGAGCCGAGAGAGGCTTTCATCACTTGTGCCGGAGTACCCCCTAGGCTGTGTGGAAACAGCTTTTGGTAGTCTGTGTCTGTCTGTGGTCACTCTGCAGTGGTGGAGCTGTGCAGGGCAGCACCGTCCATGTTGCCTGACAGGCCTGAGGACTGACCTGGGACCAACATGGAAAGAGCAAGGGTGCCTCCGAGTACCAGGTCAGGGAAACACCAATGGGACACTGCTCCCTGCTCTGAGCAGCTAGAAAAAAGATTTTAAACACTGCAAAAGGCTCATCAGCCAGAGAGCGTACTTGTTATGAGGGAAGAAGGAAGGCTCATTTATCAGCTTACTGAAGAAAAAGCTGAGAAGTGCCAGCCTGTGTGAAGAAAAAGCCCTGTGCTACAAGAAAGGATTTTTCTAGTTTCATCAGGTCAGGGGCCTAATGAGATCCAGTGGCAGGGAGCTCAAACTAGTCTAGTTCAAACCAGGACTCACAGAAGACAGCAAAAAGTGGAGAATAATTAACTGCTGGATGAGGACAGCAGGGGAAGCAGCATGTTCTCTATTTCTCCGAGCCTCACATGTGGAGGAGGAGCAGATGTCTTTGCAAAAGAGCTGCTGCAGTTTAAGTACACCCTATTTGGGAAACTGCAGGAATCTCAGGCGACATGACCCAGCCTGTGTTATTCAGGAGGTCAACTAAATCTTCATCACGTTGCCCTTCATCCTTAAAGAGCAACATGACAACATCTAATGCCCGCTTGTGCCAGATGAGTTAAAGCAGGGTTTGCTGTTGCTCAGCAGTTGTTCCCACCTCCACAGCCAAAGACCCCAGAGAAAATGAAGGGTCACATAACAGGCATTGCTCACCATGCAAACCTTTATCCCTATGTTATACAGACCTATATCATTTATGGCTCATTGCAGCTATGGGCAGTCCCAGACACCCCAGCTCACAGTGACTGCAGTACTGCCCAATTATCTGCTCCCATCTACTTGTTTATTTTGGTTCCCAAGCTGCTCAAATGCACAGAATTAGTAAAAAGAGGGGCTGGAGAGGACTCAGAAGCTACTTCTATTCTGCCCTGGAAAAAATACATTTTATCCAATGCAGTGTCTACTGCTACAGAGCTCTCCGGCTGTTCAGTGCTAGGATCTGGCACTCTCTCACAGGTCTTCCTTCAGACACTAGCAATGGCAGTTCTATCTAAATAAACCAGCATCTCTGACACCTTCTCTGCTACCCCTCAGGATATGTTCAACTGCCTCCCAGTGGAGTTTTCTTCCACGCCGTTACAGACAGGCCTAGCTGTATCTTTTCTTTCTTTTCCCATTCTTCTCTTTTCTTTTTTTTTTTTTTTTTTTTTTTTTTTTTTTTTTTTTTTTTTTCCTCTGTGCTGAACCTCTCTTCTCCCGCTTGGAGATTGCCTTTTTCTCATTCCAGTACCTGGCAGCCTCTGGGAACATAAGCAGTTCAGGAAAACAGATGGGTTGCAGCCTACCGGGTCATTCAGCTGGTAGGAAATTGAATCTTTACACCACCATTTTTCTTCCTGGCTATTTAAACGGGCCCAGTCATTCTGTGGTAATCTTTCCGACACTAGTGTCAAGGCTGAATTGTCAGTTACACTGTAGTTACACTGGGAATGTAAACAGAGTCACAAAATACATAAAAAAACCCCGTCAGTTGCTGTTCAGCTCAGTTCAGAAATTGCTCCATGTTACCAATAGAAAATGAGTCTGTTATAGACTGACAATGTTGGACAACTGTTGGATCATAATTATCCTCAGGGAAGACCAAAGGACCTGCATTTTACTGCTACATATGCCTGTGTATTTGCACAAGACAATGGCTCTCCATGCCTAGGTTTCTGTTCTCACTTTTTGTCTCACTTACGGAAACAAGGAGTAACAAGGACTCCAAAAGCAAAGATTTCTCTCCCAGCATCTTCCTTCAGCAGAGCTGTGGTTTTGGCTGGGGCTTCCTTTTTGACTCACTGTCACTAAATATAAACAATCACCCTTTGAAGAAACTTTTCTCATTTTCCTTTTTCTTTTTYTTTTTTTTTTTTTTTCTGCATGTATCTAAGATAACTGCTTTGGGCATCCTTCCTTAACCCTCACTGAAAGCAGCACGCAACAAGCTGCGCAAGCAGAATAGTTTGTCTGCACAAAGGCAACAACATTTATTGACTTTCTAAAACCTCTGAACATTGCTTCACTCCGCAGCATCACCCACCACTTTAAAAAACATGTAACATTTTTCTAAAGAGCTCTTACACCAACTTGTTCTCTTTCTGCCCCACAAGCACACAAGTATCAATGTGCTCAGTAAGCCTGAACTCAGATATTTTTCTTTGCAAAACCTAGGTAATTCCAACTTCCAAAGAGACTAAACAAGGATCACCCACTATGGAAAACATGAGCTTCACACTTTAGTCCCCACCTGACTGAGAGCAAAGAGGCAGTGGTCACAGGGGCATGTCGAGTGCTCAGTACTCTGGTGAGCAGGAACACAAAAGTCCTTTTGATGGATGTGCCACAGTTTCAAAAAAATGAAAGCTCAAATAAGCCATGGTGACAAACATGTGCATTGATTGTTAATGGCTACATGTGCCCAGGATGGAAAAATGGCCAACTGCACACTTGGTCCCACCCAAACTCCTTGACTCACTTGCTTTCCCTACAGTGAAAACACTCCTCCATTGCCTGCTAAAGGATAACAGCATACACTGAATCAAATTACCGAAGAGTACCATTCTCCACCCCTTTGAATTAAAGCAAAACATCTTCATAGAGATGAGTAATTCCTTGCTATTTTTCCTTGCAGCTGGTAGTTTGTTCTGTTCCTGCCCACTTCAACCACAGGCTAGTGAAAGGTGCCAGCAACAGTTCTCAAGAAATAACTCCAGAGTCAGCACCAGTTACCATCAGCTCTGGATCCTACAACCCATTACTATCGCAGCAATCTGGGTGCCACCAAGAGAAACCAGACCTGTGACAGGGAGAGCACAAAGCTGTCCCAGACTCTTAAAGGATGAGATGCTCATTCAAACTTTTGTCTGCTGTTCCCACAGGCTGCAAAAGAGCATGCCTGGCTACTCTCTCAAAGAAGAGGCTGCTGGAAGGAACACAAGCCGAGGAGCTGGTTGCCCACTGGGAACAAGACTGCTCATGTCCCCCCGCCCAGGATGCCCCATCCTATGAAATGTTGGAAAATCTTGCTCACAGGATTTATCAGCCTTCACAGTGGAATGAGGCCCAGTTCCCTGCGGCTCTCCTCACCCAGTCTATTGATGCCCTTAGACATCACTTAACCTTCGGGACAAGGAGACACGGCATTGTCTACACACACACCCTTGCCTCAGAAGATCAGGAAGAACAGACCTTTCTGCCTCATCCATGTACAACATGAGTTTCTTCTCTATGCCTTACTCTTTCAACACTGGAGGTGGTTCAATGGAAAAAAGACTATAAATGTTGCCAAGCCCAACCCATTAGTTAGAAGTTGTTAAGTTCCCACCTGAATCCCCTTAATAATTTCTTATATTTTATGTAGTCACAGAAGATCTCAAATCTCTGGAGGCCCAACTACACTCTGAACCAATTCCCACATATCACAGCATGGTGACTGTCGAATGTGACACTTACTCTGTCTCCAAACTAACTCCATTCAGGCAAAAGTTAGAAAATTAACTGGAACGAAACATTACCAGAAATGCAGTTGCTCAAATGCATTCTCAGATTGGCCATTACAAATAAATGCTATTCCCTCAAGTTTACTAGTCAATGCCTCTTAGCTGGTTTCAAACAGATGACTCAGAGGCTGAATGCAAGCCTGTCTTTCCCAGTGTTATAAATTATTGTCTCTCCTCACTGTTTTCAAGAGCTTTACAGTCTAGCAGTACAGCAGATGCTAATATACTACCACAGCCTTTCTAACTGCTTCCTAATGTCTTTTTCTTGTGGTGTGTATTTACAATCCAAATATCCACAATTACTGTGATCAGATTATGTCTACAAACCACCAATTACTAGCTGGCTAGAGATGCATCAACACAACACTGTTTCTGTGTGCGAAGGTTACAGTTTTGTGTGCTTAGACTGCAAATAGGGARCTTGAGCCTTTCCCCATTTATCATCTCATCATTGTTTCCCAGCCTTTTGTAATTGAAGAAATACCTTTCCTTGTGCCTGGAGATAGAGAGCAGGGGACAAGCCACATTGTACAGTATTGCTACAATGGCTTTAATCTACAACTCACTAGAAATTAGACTATACCCTGAATATTGACTTCTTAATTTCATCGCATGAATTGCTTACATGCATGCACAGAAATACATATGCCTGGGTTTTTATTTCATGCAGATTTCACAAGCACTTTCACAGAGTTTCTTTCCCAATGCCTTACGGATACTCAGTGGTACATGGAGCCTGACTTTACAGCTTTTAATGCTTTAGAAGTGCTGTCATTAAGATAACCTGGGGAAAACCAGGCTAACACTGCCAAATATGTCTGTGACAGACTGCAAAGCACAGGGCGATAATACAAGCAGGAACCCTAGAGAGGAAAGGTAGCAAGGAATATTTAGAGCACGGAACAGCATTAGGCTACATAGGAAATACAATCAAGTCTTTCAAAATGTCTGAATTACCATATTTTGCCCTGAGGACAATGTCAAATGAGAAGATGCATTTCAGTTCAGATCAAAGTGTGGGTTTACTTCTACCTTCTATGAGTGCAGTCTCCATTTGTTTCAACTGACTATTTTTGGGAACTGTTTTGCTTAATTTCCTTTTCAGATTTTAAAACTCTTTTTCTTCCTCCTGTTGTTTTCTTAAAGAGTGTCTTATTGGAGCAGGGAGCTCTTTTCAGTATTTGCTGGTCTGGTGATTGGCACAATCTCACCTGTTTCTGACACAAGATAGTATAAACAGAAAACTTCAGAACAATCTAGACACAAAGGAGAATTCAGACATACAGTGCCTAGCACATGTTCTCCTCTGATGGAGTGATGGTAGAAGATCCCAGCAGCCAGATGGGAAGGGTAGGATCATTGTCCACATGTGTCCAAAGTGCAGGAAGAAAAGCATCTTCCTGGAGGGAGGAGACTAAGAAGGGTCCCACCTCCATCTATTTGTTGCGTAAACTCTACAAGTTTTCTGGTGGTGTGAATCTCTCCTGAATTTTGAGAGACAGAACAACTCCAAATGCAATTCTACACTACAGGTGCCAACTTTGCAATAAATGCTTTGCTGAGCTCCAAGAACATTGAAGCTGTTGATTTCTGCACAGCTTGTAGGAGCAAGTTTCAGAACAAGACTATTTGGGTTTTTTCCCCTACTATTTTCTCATGATGCAAAGTCATGATAACTTTGTTTCAGAAACAGTGCTGTTCCCCCTAAAAGTCAGTCCTGTCTATAAATTAATGATATTAATTTGTAAAACCTTTGACCACAAGATAAGATCTTATTTGATCTTCGTTGCAATGACACTGAAATCACTCATCACTCGAAAAAGGACTTTCAAATTAATATACCATGTCATCTAGTTCTTAAAATATTCTTACTTTATCACTCAACCTGGGAGTTAAACAAACTTGTCTTCTGCAAGTGGGGAACTTCCAATAAGGTGCTCCACATAATCAAGTGCTTTTAGGACCACAAGTTGAATGAAACCAAATATACAAGCAAAACAAGTCTTTCAGCAGTGGAAGCTGGCATGCAGAGAGGTGCAATATCTATTGGAAGAAAAGGGAGGGAAATAAAAAGAAATTAGTAAACCATTAAGCGATTTTACAGCTGAGATGGAATTTTAAAAAGCAAATAGTATTTTCTACGATTTCACTTTTCAAAAAGATTTTTAGTTTGTTCTTTTCTCACAACATGAATTAAAACCTGTTTAAAAGCAGAGATAAATTTAGAGCTAACATTCCTCCCCTGCTCAAAAACGTCACAAACAGAGAACTTCCCCATGGAGAACTGTGTGAGGTAGACACTTCCAACAGGTTCTCCTGCAGCTGCTACTTCTGTGCATAGATTACAGCAGTGCTTGTTGTCAGGCTCTTTTATCTTAATAATTCTTTGAATTTCAGGCATTTCAGAGGACCTTGTCCCTAGTTTTTATCTTCTTTAAAATTACATCCTCATCTAAGACTTTTAACAAAAGCATTTTGATAGAATCTGCCTTTCTTGACCTAGTGATAGTTTCATAAAAAACAGTTTGCATAAAGATAAATAAATACAAGATTTGTGTTGGAAGGACAAAAAATGTATACTTGAATTTTAGTGAATAACACAAAAAATATTAACAGATTTTGACAATGAAAATACTGGACTTTCCTAGGGGGAAAAAGAAAAGAAAAAATTAATTTTCTTTAATAGGAAAACTGAATACACAGCTTTCACAGTCTGCTTTTTTGACAAATTGACCCCTAAATTGTGAAAAATATTTTTGCCAAAATTTGCACAAGTGTTCCCTAAGAACGTTTTCTAGAAAGAGAAATTGCATTTAATGGGATAACTCATGTGCTTACAAATGAAAATCAGGTATAGGCATAAGTTCTTGACAGATGTGAGCTTGAGTGCTTTGCCCAAAGCAACACAAGAAGCATTTAGCAGATTTGTAGGTCAGACCAAAGACTCTTGGGTCCCACGGGCAATAACCGCAAAAACATCCTTCCTCTGTGGTGGCCCGGATTCTTTTTTCTGCACTCACAGGTAAGAGCTACTATACAGTATTTCCATACAAGAAGCTATAATACATTTTCCAGAAGTTGACATGAACCAGTAAAACTCTTAAAGCAATATTTTGTTTAAAATTCCCTTTATATCACCAATTTGTCTTCTTTCATGTATTAAAAGCTATTTATTTTTTAAATAGGACTGAATGACAAATTTCATCTGTTATAGTCTCCTTAAACACTTTATGATATTTTGCATTATTCAGACTAACAAAAAAAAAATTCACACTGGAAGTTTGACACTCTAATTAGCTGGTAATATTATCATTTCTCATTCTGACCAATTCTTTCATTACTGGGCTCTATATAAAAGCAGCACCAACAGAAACAATCTTTTTGTAATGCTTACTTCATTGATATACAAATACATTTGATCAAGGAACAGTGTTTTAGGGCTGTGGGATATTTAGCAGAGTAGGGTCTTAGTTTATGTTTGTTCTTTACGCTACCAAAGGAAAGATATTCCACTGATTTGATGAATTTCTATTTATTAATAGAAATTTGTAAATTCCTATTTACAAAGAAATTTCATATTTCTTTGTAAAGTGTATAGGCAAAGGCTATGTTATGGGTCACTTCCACTAAGCAGGAAGTGGACAGGATGGAGCTTCTGGAGAATAGGTAAATAAAACTAAAATCTTCAAATTTATGATGATTCTGTCTGTTTACGCATTTACCATACTCTTTCTAACATGACTTTTATTTTCAGGATACCTGCCAGTTGACCTGAGTTGCATTCATGGAGCACACAAAGGGAATTCAGGCCAAGTGTTCACAAAACACTCAGGGAAATAGTTGCCACTGAGTATCCAGGCCTTGAGCAGCACCATTTCAGAGACTTGTTCTTATTCACCCAAGTGATTCACAACTTAGTTCCAAGAATAATCTTAAAACCCATCAAGATTTCCCTGGAGGAGATGCCTAAAGGTCAGCTGGTGTTGCAAGGACCACCGAGGACTTTCTTATTGAAGGAGAACCAGCTATAGGAGCCTGAATGAATAAGCCATCCCTAAGTTCCTCTGTCTAGGTCAGGTTTAGCAGTCCCGATGAGGGGAAAAGGCTGTGCTGGGAACAGCTAAGGCCAGCAGCACTGGGTGCTGTGAGCAGGAGGCAGCCAGGAGTTGCAGGGAAGGGGAGGTGCTGTGACTTCACTCTTAGCCGTACACATGGCGCTCTGTTCCTTCTGACTGCAACCCTTCCTTTCCTCTGCCTGACTCTTTCCTGCACAGGTTTTCATCAACCTAAAGTTGATAATTGTGTCTACCGAGAAGCAACCACGTGGCAAGAAGTCAAGATTTCAGTGTGACATCATAACTAATTAAAAAATGAGAAGGCTTGGAGCAATGGGGACTGTGCAGAGGACCCAACAGTGCCAATTTGCTTGAAAAGTTTGAATTGAAGAATTGTATTTTGCAATGAGTGGTTTTTCTTCTCTCCTTGTCAGACATGATTTTTCCTGGACGTGGACTGTAATACAGATTTTGCTTTTTGCTCCCTTCTGAACATTAAGCTGTGGGTCCCCCAATCAGACAGTAATAGATTTTATTCCTTTTGTGGAGAATAAATCAAAAGAGCTTGAAAGTATTAGCCTGTATCCTGAAGTTACAGCTTTTTTACCACCACAGTGTTCCTAGGCATTCTCAGCACAAAAAAGGAGTATCATCTCTTCAGGAGTAGATACAGCCTTCCTGCCCTGTGTTTGCATGGCACCTAGCACTATGGGAGTCCTTGTTCAGGACTCTGCAGCATCATGGCAGGAAAGGTAAGCACAAGGGTAAGTATTCTCACGTACAAAAGCTAGGATGAGCTGATGACTGTTAAGGTAAACCACAACCATTTACCTAGTTACATAATTAACATCAAATGCAAGCTACATGAAGTTCGCCGGTCCCCCATGTACCAGTCAAGATGCATTCCTGCCTGCCTGCCTGCCTGCCTGCCAGCCAGACAGGTGGGTCCAGCCCTCGCACACCCCCAAGAACTGCCATCCACTGTTACATCTTCACTGGAGCGGTTAGCAATACTGACATGAAACCTTTCAACAACAGATTTCAACAAGGCAAATGGAAGTGAAAAGAAGCTGCAAATGCTATAAAAGGTGTTGGACATCACTCACTTGTCTTTCCTAAAATAGACCATCTAAAATCCCTGTTTATAATGATGGCTGTTAGAAGCATCATCACCAACACATTAAGTGTGTGGGTTTTTAAAGCCAAAGCAGACTTTACCATTTAGTCATGCCTGCCGCACAGGATTATCCAGAAGACGTCACTTAATAAGAGATGGTTCTATTATATACATCCAGTAATATGACAACTTCTGTAAAGAAAATTTTTCTCATGTGTATCTTGACAACTGAGATGTGACCTGTAAACTCCTGCAAGGTTAAGTCCTCCCTAGTAATTCACAGCAAATCGGAAAATCTAGTTTAAGACAATCATCCTTCTTTTATTCTTTAATAAACAAGGAAAATAGGCATGAATCTCCTGTCTATTTCAGGAAGATTCTGGGGACTTGGCTACATCATGAATACATAGCAATCTTATTTGTTAAGTAATTTGGAGTCAAGATCATACTCAAATCTGCTACAGAGAAAGAGATTAAAGGGAGGAGGCAGCAGCTTTTCTGTATCATCACATTTTCTTCACAAAAAAATGTGGAACGAGTTCCAGAATATCAGTTAGTTACTTTGGACTAATAAATGCTGTGACATACCTTCACTTACTTTTCTTCCCCCCCCCCACCCCCACCCCCTTTTTTTTTAAACATAATATGGAAGAAAAAAGAACTTGCACTTGATTTTCAATAACCTTAAAGAAGAAAGACTTACTATACAGGTCAACTTAGCCAGACACAAAATAACCAAAGACAACACGCTTGAAACCCAGCTACTGGGCATAAAGTGAAAGAAGTAGTGAAAGACAAAGATTGTTTCTTATACATAATCATTTACTCACATTCACTTCAGCATTTCTGTTGTTCATGGGTCAGCAGCAATGGTGCTCAGAGAGATACCAGCCTTTTAACCTCATCAACCAAATGCAGCAATAAAATCAGTATGTTTGTTATTGACCATTATTGTTTTAAGAAAAGCCTCTCTCCATAAGTACATATGAGTGTTGAGTTACATAAAAAAGCAGTTTATCAAGCACTTCAAAATAATATTTGTGGAGTAGTAACTCATTTGCCCTCTGTCTGCTAATTCAGCTCTGCACCAACAGCTCACTCCAAGGCTTAGACCTTTATTTCTCACCTCTGAGCAGTACCAAACCAGTGTCCTTCTTACCCGTGTCAACCTCCTTACTCCTACTTTTGTCTTTCCTATTTCAAATGGCAACATGCTTATCAAGTGACCTTACAAGGGGCAGATGGAAGTGAAATTTCTCTTCAAATATACTCAAGGAGGCTGAACTGTGGAAGCTTGCACACAGCATGGCATAATGAACCTGAGACCTGTCTGGTGATGTACACAAAGTGTACATAAAATTGTACAAGTGTACAAAACCGAAAAAAGTATCTGGACACTCAGAGTGACCACTGCATAGGATTTCACTTGGGCACAAGTTTGTTCTTATATTCCTTGATTACACAGCAGTTGGTTTGCACTCATGTCACCATGAACTTCAGCTATTCCTGAATTTGATGTGAGGAAAACCTTCAGTCAAGAACCTGACTTTCAAAGTTACTTTCAAAACAGCCTTCCTTCTGTAACAAGCAATAGTGAGAAGGCATTTCTGTTCCCCACCTGCAGGAGGGCAGGGGGTGGAAAGGATGCACAGTGCAAGACACAAGCTCCCCGTGCTGGGAACAGAGGCAGGGCTGGCTAAAGCAGTCACCAGGTTTTAGAAATGAGCAAGTCTTAAGTACTGGGCAGCCACATCAGCTTTTACCGAACTTGATAGACTCAGAACAGTGAAAATACTAGAGGAAAACTCATTGTATTGCAGGCAGGCCATCTTGAGACTTCTTTGTTGGAAAAAGTCCCCCCAAACACCCACCAGTGTTCTACACCTGTCCAAAAAATAAAATAAGTTATTTCAAGGATGTATATATGTATATCTCTCCAATTCTGGTTCCTGTTTGGAAAACCTCTTGACAGAGCAGAGTTATTCAAAGACTGGTACTTCACAACTGCTTTTCCTTCATTTTGTTGCCACAAATGAGGGCCTGAATCCAGTTGCATCAGAATCTGAAAGCCCAGTAATACACACTTTTGCCTCTGGCACACATTCACATTTATCTGGGTGTGCCAGTGTCCCGTGCATTATCTCACAGGTTTGGTGTTTTCTTACTTAGACTAAGATCCCAAATCTGTAACAGGGCCCATACAGAGTCCTAGCAGCAGGACCAGAGCCTATTTCGGTAGGACTTCTGGCAGCAAGCATGACTGGCATTCACAGAACAAGTGGAAGAACGAATTAGCCAACAGAAATGCAAAGCTTACTTGCTCATATTAAGTTAAATGGAACAAAGTGCTTGGATGCAAACAGAAGGACTGTTCTTTAAAAAAATCATTGCTACATCTCTGGCAGTACAAGTGCCATATAGCTCACACTACACACGCCTTATTGCAAGCCAGCTGTGCTCTCTTACCATCTCACAGCTGGTAAAAGCCCATTCTCTGAGGAGATGCTGTTGTCAGTGTTGATGGCTGCAAAACATTCCAGAGCAATTTCCTTTACAAAAGCATGATGTCAGGTGACCTTCACTTCTGTGTATGAAATGATCAAAATCTGATAAAATGGCATTCTCCCCGGAGGTGACCCAGAAGTCTTTTTCACTGTTTTTCTCACCGAGGCTTTTACAGTGGTTTAGTTTTTTCTCTGTACTAAAAGAAGTTCAAAGTTCTTGCTCCCTGGGAAGACAAAAATTAGGGCTCGAATTGATTGACAATCAGACAAAAAATTCCTTCTGAATTTTAAGAGAACCTTAATTCAACTGTATGGATGCAAAACACTTTTACTGAAGAATGCGACTCAGAAGTTTCCACCTCATTTTGAGATTATAACTTGGGCTTTCACATCTACATGGAGCTCCTAAAAATGCTACCCATCGCCAAAATGACAATACAGTCATAATTACTGTACACATTCATCGTGAGAAAAACCATGAACATTTGTGTTTTGTACAGGCAGGACAGTCACAGGATCCCACAGGTTTCCACGTGTGGCCAGTAGCTCATGAGYGTGCTCTGACTGTGCAGATTGCGGTTGCCCTTCTCTGCCTGGGAGGATGTTGGTCTTTATCAGACATCCTGGTTAACAAAAGGGTTCCCTCTACCAAGGAAACTATTTTACAAAAAAAAACTCTTACATTTTTAAAGGTGTGTCCTGCTTTCCCATTTCAGATTGCCTTGGATGAGGAGCTGGCAATAGGCTATCTGTGCCTCGCAGGTTGACCAGGACAGTAGTGAACTCAATGACTCTTCAGAAATATTGCAAAATGCTTGTCCAGGCATGTACTCTGATGACTGAAGTCTCCAATTCTTTATAATGCTCCTCTTCCAAACTCAGGTCAACCCAAGAAACTCAGAAGTGGAGCTCAAACAACCAAGCCACGTGAAAAGGCAAACCTGTAAACCGCAAACCCAGACATGAAGCCTGCAGGTGGAAAGCAGGAGGTGGCACCAGCACTTTGTACTGCTTGACTCTGACTGAAGCTGCATTTTGAGAGCTAGTCCAGCTGGGCTTTGTGAAGTAACAGCTCTTGTGTCAGTATAATATCATGCCTCTAAAAAGCAAAATTGCTGGGGCATCCTGATGAAATCCCTGAAGCACCATAGCAAGGGCTGACCTTGTGGCTATGAAAAATAAGTAGGACAAAATTAGGTGGCTAGCACATATTAAAATCAATACAACGGCCAGGGGTTGTGTGAGTAAGCAAGAAGATTTATTTAAGCTCTTTACACAATACAGTCACTAACAATAATCTGCATTAGAATTAGATCTCTGACAGGCGGTGGAAAAATAAAACAAAATAAAATAAAATAAAATAAAGACGAGAGGAGAGGAGGGGAGGGGAGGGGAGCGAGGAGAGGAGAGGAGAGGAGAGGAGAGGGGAGAGGAGAGAGGAGAGAGGAGAGGAGAGGAGAGGAAAGGGAAAGGAAAGGGAAAGGAAAGAGAAAGGGAAAGGAAAGGGAAGGAAAACCAAAACAAAACCAACCAAATATAATACTTGGAAAAGATGCACTGTTTGTTTCTTTCCTTCATTGTTTCTTTTATGTGGTGAGGCTTCCAGGAAGTATGGCAAGGACATAAGCTCTCATTGGGCCTATTTCACATCTGGGCAACTCCAGTTTCAGTTTTGCTAAATTCAGTGAGATGGATGTGGTGGACACACAGGTGGTTTCACCTGTGGCAAGCACTGCTGCCCCTGTTTATAATAGATGCGAACTTACAGAAGCAACAGCTAATAACCAAATAGTGATGTACTCATGGTAGAGTCAGGATAGGCTTTCCCACATGCTCTTTGCTCATCTGAATGTGTTACCTACAGTAAAAATTATGATTTTTATCTCTTTTTTAAATCTCTATCAAGATGTCCCTAACCTCAGCTTCCCATTCTGAATGAGAAATTYAGGATCCTAAACCATTTGAGAACATTCAAAAGTTCTGTTTAGCGTGGTTAGGAGAAAAGTGGCATTTTCCTACTTATTCTTTGGGCTTTTGTTTCGTTTCCCTTCAATTAATGAGTTTTTTCTTTGTAGAACMATGAAGATGTTTGACTCTCATCTCAGTCTTTTTTTGCAGCCAAGATATTTCAGCAATCCAGAATACTGATTGCTAAGTCAAAGGTTTTATTTTTAATACTGTTTAACATTCAGTAATTTTTATTCTGATAACACAAGGTGGATGATTCAATACAAGTGACAAATAAACAGCTGAAAGAATGTATGAAGCTCCATGACACTATGTGGGAAAGTTGCAGCAAGGTGGGATCACAAGAAATAAATTTCGTGTGGTTCCAGTGTGTGGTAGTGCTGATGAAGGTTGACTAAATCTGAACAAAGGGGCAGGCTGATTTTGGTCAGTGGTCAAAGATTTCTGAAAATGTATTGTTTTCATAAGGAGAGAAGACATTCTGAGCAAAAACTCGCCTGCACAACTTTCTAAAGGGTTTAGAAGAGATGAAAAAAAATCAGTTTTTGCTGTTTCCTCAATGTATTGTTCATACTCTTCCCACAAAATGTCTCCTTACAATTGCATTCTTCCAAGTAGCATTACTTTAGCCTTTAACTCTTTTTGAACATGTATGAATAGGTCTTTACAAATGAGGCTCCCTTTCATTCTCTGTTTTGTGAAAGTAAGGAAATAAAACAATTCTGGTCCTTATCGTTATCATGAAGTAGTTGGGAAACTCAACTAGACTACACCCTACAGACCTTAAAAGACTATTAAAATCTTGGCATTTCTAAACTTTTTTTCTTCCTTAATCTCCCAGTGGCTTAAAACTGGTTTCATGAAGTTTCGGCAATTTAATCCACGTTTGAAGCTTTAAAATTTGGCAACATTAGGAAAAAATAGCAGGGCTGGATTCAAATCAGTTCAACACCACACTCATGCACAAAATCAGGGTTTTTTACTATCCACATTCACCAATGTGCAGGTGTGTATATTAGCTTTTCATCATCAGCTTAATCTTCACTCCTTTTTCTATTGCAGGCCTCCTTCCAGCTTTTGCTGAGAGGGCTGCAGCGTCCTCTTTAGAACAAACGGTTGCAATTCCTTTGGTCACCATCCTCATTCTCACTGTGAACTTCTGGCTGCAGTCCTCTCTCAGCAACTAACCTATTTCTACTGCTTTCCAGCTGGTGGGCATTCTAGTATTTCCTCTATGTATAACCCACTGGTGTGAGAGTGCTACATTTCATGCATGAGATCCTCCCTCTCTCAGGGAGTGCCACAGATGCAAGGACTGCGAGGTCACTAGTTCCTGTGTAGGAATGAAAAACAGACTGAAAATGCTGCAGGCATCTCTTGTACAGCCAGGCTGTGTGACTGCAATTTATCGATTTGGTGAAATGTGCCAATGCAAACATACAAGGTCATCCCTACCTCATCTCTCTGTACAGTGGTTATCCCTCCCGATAATGCAGGTTATCAGCTACAGACACTGAGCCCTGGGCAAAACACCTATTCCTTAATCCCAAGGAAAAAAAGAGCTACCTGCTGCCACCAGTCGTACTCATCCCCCCTTTCTGACCACTGGAGTGGAGTGGTGTGCTCCCTGCAAAGTGCAGCTTTCCCGTGCAGAAAGAGCCATCCATGATTCATGAGAAACCCCAGCGTAGGCATTCAGACCAGTCTGTTCTGTTTTCCCTAGTGAGAAAATGGCTTCAAGTAAGGGGATGTTATTCCAGAACAATGATACTAAGAAGAGTATGTGGTAGAAGAAATGTGGGCAGTATTTTAGCAAATGTTTAGCAAAAGCCAGAGGAAACTATTTCCTCCGTGGAATGGAAACTTTGCTCTCTGCAGCAACTTTGCAGCATGGACCAAAAGATCAGAGGCTATCCAAAACTGCACAGAAGTACACTCAAGGATAAATGGGAGCTTGTTCTTGGTTTAAAAAACCACACACTTAGACTTAAGACCCAAGATAAAATATTGGATCAATTGCACTCCAGCCTAAAGGGAGGTAGGGCAGAGGAGGTGAAAGAAGGAGCCTGGATTTACAGACACAGTGTTAGACTCTTCCTTGCTCTGAACTTTTCTTGGTAATACAATTCTGTGCAAAATGAGGGGAAATGTTATTGTGTTTGTGTGACCATTTTGCAGTGGCAGAAATAGCTTTGGGGCACAGAGTAATAAGGAAAGCTGTCTGTGGGGAAAATAGTCTCACTTTCCTTTCCAAGGTACAGGATGTTAAGCAGATTTGTCTGCAACCAGGTATCCCTGGCTCAGAGGAAATTTGAAGCTCAGATTCTGCTTTTGGTCTGAACAAGAGCAAAGTTTTGGAAATTTCTTGTGATCTGGAAGTGTTAGAGGAGAAACTGCTCCAGGAACACCAGCACTTGTATTTTCAAACAGCCCCAAGACTTTAGGAGCTTCTTTTTCAGCTTGAACATTTTCTAAGATGACAGCAAAAGAGGAAAAGCAGACCCTAGCACCTGAAGACCCTGAAGTCCCAGGTGCTGCTATGTTATCATCATGGATCCCTTTCAATCTGGCTCAGACAACAGTACAGGAGATGGAGACTCTGCGCTCCTGGGGGTAAGGTGCAGGACACAGACCTCATGTGTTCAGGAAATGTCACTGATCTGGAGACAACCCAAGGAGAGCAACAAGCAGCGATTGTCCAGCCAACACTCAGCTCTATCAGTCAGTTTCTGAACAGGTCTTACCAGGAGCTCGGTTTTACAGAAACTTAATCTCCAGTAGCTTCCTGCTTTTTAAAAGCTCTCCATAAGCTCTGTATTTGTTCTATAGCTTACTGCAATACTTCCTTTGCTTTTTTAACATTATAATGTAGGGTTTTAGAGTAAAGGCAGTTTTCAGATCATCCTCTGCCATGCTTTGTATTTTTCTATAGGACATTTCATTTTCATTCAGCTTTTCTACATAGTGGAGACAAATAGGTCAAGAAAATGCAAGAGAAATGTTATTTTGCTGAAAATGGATTATTTACTGAGTACCTAACCCTAACTTCATGTATTTGTTTTAACATAGGTCACCTGCAAAACCTTTTGAAAAGTTTATGCTTTATTATGAAAAGAGCAGAAGTGTAATATTTGCATGTTTTCAGGAAAAGATTTTCTCCACTCATTTTTTCCTTCCAAGGAAGGTTTGGCGCATATCTTTGCAAGTTTTTAAATTTGATTTCTCCAGTCCCACCAGAAGGTGAAAAATCACTTTCTAATAAATGCATTAACCGGGGGCGGGGGGGGGGGAAGATCATCTAGCTCTATGATCAGTATGATTTTTACTGAGGATTGTCAGCACAGCTGCAGAGTTATGTCAGGCCAGTGCTTTAAAAAGACAGGTCTTTATAAACATCCTTCTCGGGGGAAGAACATAGTCTAAATAGCAATTAGACTTTATCAGCTCAAGAGTAAAGCAATGCAGACATCCAAGCGGACAGGGGAAGAAGAGAAAAGAAAAGCTTTTGTATCAATGTTCAGGATTTAGGTATAATGAGTTTTGAAAGATCTGGTCCTATTCCGTCCTACTGCACTGTACTAAAAAGCAAAGCTAACAGAGGTCAAAACAAACTTTTACTTTGCTTGGCAGTACTTTCACACGCAGTTTGAAGTTAAGCAGGTGCTCACAGTGCTCAGCCAAGGCCAAGACATCACTGTCCAGCACTTAGCACACTGTAGCCTGCATTACATAGCTATGGCATTTTGCTCCACGTGACCACATCCTCATTACACTAAGTCTGGCAATTTCTACTTGAGCCTTTCTGGCCTCACAACACAGGAGAGTCTCTGCCTATTTTCACTGCTGCAAAAGCAATTTTGGAAAGAAAAGTATTCACCATGGTGATGGTGTTCCAACAGAAAAGGCTACAGAGCCGGTATAGCACTGGCACCTCCTGGCATTAAAGGAATCTATCAGGTTCAATTCCTCTGGCAGGTGGCACCAATTTGGAACAGCAGTGTGGAAGTGAATACGCTTTCCTGCCTTCAGCTCAATCAGTGTTGTTGGGTGAGGAAACAAATACCTCTTTATCACAGCCTGAGCTAGATTCTTTTCTCCTTCCTCATTTCTTCACAAGGCAGAAAAAGAGAGAGGTGAAAAAAAAGCACATTTAGAAATCTTCTGGAAAGAAATATCTTCACCTCTCCACTTTTCTTCTTTACTCCCTAAGCAGATTAAATATCTGCAGTAATCACTGAGCTACAGTCACTACAGCTCAGACAAATACAGCAGGGAAACACTGTGGCTGAGACACAGCAACAGGATCAAGCCATATCCCAATGGGATAAGAGCTGTTTAAAGGGGAGGCAGTGGCACAAGGCTTCCCTTGGTAAGTGCCCTCACACACAGCCCCTTCTGCAAAAGCGAACCAGCAGCTGGGTGCACCGGTGGCAGGGACACCCTGGTACCCATAGGGCTGCCCATCAGTTGGGCAGCAGCCCTGCCTGCTTATACAGCCAGCAGCAGGCAGCGGCATCCCCAAAGCATTGGCTGCAGGGAGCGGAGAGAGGAGGGACCATCCCCTCCCCAGAGGATAATGCCTGGGGAATGTAAGGCTGGTTGTATTATGCTTTGCCAGGACTGCCCCGCTCAGCATGGGAGGCGGGGTACAAACAGGGAGGTAGATCTTCCTCACATACAGTTACCCACCACAGAGTCAGTAATGCAATACACGGGACAGGGGAAATCCTTGTGACAGGTGCATTTGGCCGTCTTCACAAGAAACGATGTGCACAAAAAAGGGATCCTATGAGCACAAGTCTGACAGGGCACAGCTGAGCCCATGGGACCCAGATTTTCTTCTAACTTTGCACATACGCTCCTCAGCAGAGATTTTTGGGTGATTTAAGGTTTAAGTGCTTAAGCACCTGCACTTACTCTCACGATTTCAGCTTGAGTCTTCCACTTATACAACCAGAGCAGAGGGATATAGGCTGGTTATTGTACTGGAGGAAAGCAAGGGAGAAAACATTTCAGTGCACTGAAGTGACATTGAAGTGTCAGTTCCAAAAAGTAATTGCAGCTGTAACTCCCTTACAAATGCATGATTAAATAAATATTTGATGAGGTGTCTTTACTTCTAAGACTGGCCTTCAGAAACTGGGGACCCAGACCAGGGAGAAAGTCTGGAGCAAGGAAGACTCATCTCTGGTGGAAGAGGATCAGGTTAGAGAATACTTAAGCAAACTGGACATACATAAGATCATGGGGCCCGATGGGATGTGCCACCAAGTGCTGGAGGAGCTGCTTTGATGTCATTGTGAGGCCACACTTGGTAATCTTTGATCAATCATGGCAACTGGAAGAAGTGCTGGAGGACTGGAGGAAAGCAAATGGCACTCCTATCTTCAAAAAGGGCAAGAAGGAGGATCCAGGGAACTACAGATCAGTCAGCCTCACCTCAATCCCTGGGAAGGTGGTGGAGCAGCATTTCCAGGCACACGAAGGACAAGAAGGTGATCAGGAATAGTCAGCATGAAGCCACAAAAAGGAACTCATGTTCAACCAACCTGGTAACTTTCTACGATGAAGTGACTGGGTTGGTAGATGAGGGGAGAGCAGTGGATATTGTCTATCTATCTGGACTTCAGTATGGCTTTTGACCATGTGTCCCATAAGATCCTTGTAGAGAGGCTCTTGAAGTATGGGCTGGATCAGCCTACACACTTTTTGACTCTGTAACACAACACATACATTCTAAGCGTGGTGGTGTAGGACTGAACCTGTTCTGCTGAACCAAAAGACAAGTTGGCAGGAAGTTCTCTACCAGGATTTGGTGCACATCATCAGGCTAACGTCATCCTCCTTTGAAGCTGTGAAATATCCTCCTCCAAGTACAGGAAAAGCAGGAAAGCCAGGCTGAAGCAGGGCTGTCACTGGGGCAGGGCATCTGGCAGGTCGTGAGGACCTCTGTGCCAACCTTTTCCTCTGCCACTGCGGCTCCGTGTGACACCTGGTGATTCACCATAGCCCTGCGTCATGTCCTCGTCCTCCCCCCAACAAGGGCTGCCTGCTGTGTCTCTGGGTTCACAGTATCTTGCACGATCCCTACACAGCTCCAAAGCACAACTGAGTCTGTAGCTGCTGTCATATCATAAATGTTGGTAAGTAGGCGTGTAACCACAGAAGAGGAAAAAAAGGAGGAAAAAAAAAAAAGGAAAAAAGGCCAGTGGCTTGCTCTCCCACGAAAGCAAGCAGGAATGTATAAACACGCAAAAAAATTAAAACTAACAAGATACTAGAGATCCTTGTATAAAACATGCATATGCATAAGTACTTTGTATGTGTTTTAAGTAAATGCAAAGTAAATATTGTCTCTCAAGCCATCCAGCATGTTGATTGAGAATTGTTCTGTCTTTCCAGATAAGCTTGTACTTTATAAATAAAGGTCAGTCTATTTGAAGTTCTGTTCCTTGGAGGGTGAGGCAGGTGGGTTTGCGCTAACTGTAGGAAAACAGGGAGGCCCAGCACGAAAGGCACTGTCCTCACACATCTCCTCTCCCTGTGCTTGGTCTGCTGGCCAGGTCAGAGCCTTAGCTCTGTAGGGGAAAACCAACTTCCCTTTCTATGAATTTATTACTTCAACACTACTGTAATACAAGCAATATCTTAAAGCTCAAGAAGGAGGACTTCACTTACCCTACAGTTTTAACCATGCAGGCACACTTCTGCAGCTTATCACTGCCTTTGTGAAGCCCAGGGGAGGCACATGCAAGGAGCAGACAGTAGTTTCACAGCTGGAGAAATTCACTGCTCTTCCCTATGCTGAACTCACACTACTGAAACACATTAGACCTTGCCCCAGGGTCCTGAGCCAGCCAACCTCCTCTTTTCACATCAGACCACTTAAAATAGTATCGTATCTTTCCTGCTGGAAGGCATCTTTCCACATATAGAGCCATGTTAATACTTAAGCAGCAGAAAAATGCCTCCTTCAACTCTGCAGAATGCAATTCACAGGCTTCCTCCCCAGGCTGCAAGATCTCCAAACAGTAACACAAGCCAACTCTCTTTCTCGCTAGCTCTGTTGGCTGGTCCCACCATGCTAGAGATTCAGTGAAATTTTCAGACCCTTCTACTCCCTTAGAAGGCCAGGGAACATTTATTGTCTTTTTTTCCCCACTGAACTTGAGGCAGATAAGCGATTATGAGTTGCAGAGATCTTAACCACTGCCTAGATTTTTCAGCTGACGCTTATGGACTGTGAAAATCAGATCAATCCAGTCTGCAAGCAGTGCACAGGAATGGCCACTTCTGTTTGAGTCTGGATGCCGCTACCACAAGAGCTGCACCAGCTCCGTATTATCTGCAGACCAGGTGAAAGTGCAGGAGATGGTGTCTGCCTGTTTAGCTGCCAGCTGTGAGACAACTGGCTTGCCGTGGCTGGGAATCCCAGGTATGAGCCACAATCTGTGGTAATGTGATCCACATAGTCTGCATATTTGCATCCTAACCATGTTTTTCATAATTAAACAGCACAAAGCTTGACTTTCTTGGTATTACACACAGCAACAGAAGCATTTTCACTAGAAAATGTAAGCCTTTTCTCCAAAAGACACTTTAACACTTTTAGCACTTTAAACACATTATCTTTTGTGAAGGTACTTTTGATAATGAAGAAAAATGGAGATAGATTAAATCTGATTAAATCCTCCTTCACTCCCTAAGCAACCAAACATAATTGGTGGTTGTAAAGGAAAGCCTGAGGCTCCAAAACGATTCTGAGCTAGGGCCTTACAGAGTTGCTGGGGAAAAGAACCTGAAAAGCTTGTCTCTTAATCGCAAATATTTTTTGCACCAGAAACATCTAATGACACATCAAACTGCCTGCACATGTGTAGTGCCACTTGTGAGCTTATAAYATGCCACATCATGCAGCAATGAATGCCCAGCACTGATTCAGGCATTCTGGCTTCAAATCACCCTCTCGCTAACCTCAGAAACGTGCCTGGGAGAACCCCAGCAGTCCCCAGCTGCCCACATATCCACTGCAAGAGCCATGCATCAAATGGATCTTGGCAACACCTGAAACTTGTCAGGGACCAGACTCAAGATGAGAGAGATGTGCTTGTTCATTCTGCAGCCATCATTTTCTCAGAGTGGATTCTGCCAGGCTTCTCGAGGTCTGCCTTTGCAGTCACCCTCTGAAAAGCCCCAAGAGTCCACATAGTGTGATGGAAGCAGCACAGCCTGAGCTTTTCTGTYGGGCTCTGTGATCATGAGATCAAGGTGGAAGAGCTGCTTGTCAATCATTTCTAGCTTGCGTAAGGGAGACTCTGGTAGAGCTAAACTGAGCTAATGTCTTTTTTTCCTCCCCCTCTCCTCTTTTGAACTGTTTCTTAATAGGCTCATTAGCCATACTAAAATCCTGGACATTCCCATCATTTTCCCAGTTGATGATTTTTGGATAAGTTATACACTATCTATCCATAGTATTGAATCACAACCTAATGTTTCTTGTAGCATACACATTTATTACGTATTTCAAAAAGTCAAAAGTAGAGTCCCACTGGCTTAAAAAGCTTGAGGAAAAAAGAACGAAGGGTAAGTTTAAAAATATAACTCCACAGATTGGACATCTGACCCTCATAAATACCTGAAGCCCATGACAAACCTGGCAGACAGTCATGTGTTGTGTAAATTAAAGTGCTGGGAGCAACCTGGATGTAAAGTAATTAAGTAGATCCATAGGCAGGACCGGGTCCACAGATGTGTAAATGGTAAGAATCTTGGCTGGTACAAACACCACAGTCTGAGCGATTTTTCTGCACTTAGAGCCATTTGACAATTGTTTAAAGACCTCAATGTCTTTACTAACCTATGTGGTAATACCCAGGAACTCCACACCCAGGGAATCAGATTTATTTTACAACTAAAAAGCTGATGACTTTAAAGGTCATTTAATTCATAGAAACTCCATGTGTAAATTAAGCAATGTTTGGCAGACTGTCATCTGGCACATATCCCCAGTCACCACAAACTCATTAATCCCACAATTAACTGGTACTGGGCAGGAGCAGAAAAAAGGTCAGAGTGTAAGTTTGTGAATGTAAAAATAGGAAAAACAGCCAGCTACAGAAACAACCAGAGCCCCATTGCAATCAACAATGCAAGCTGACAGCATGTAAATCCAAGCAGTACCTGTTGGAATATTACTTTGGTTTTTAGTTTCATAATTTGCTTGCATCATCATGGGAGCTCTGGCAATGGTGACTTGTAGCATAGCATGTTAATGGTGTTACTTTATCAGCAGGCTATTAAGGTGTCACAATGGCGGAAGAAATATCAAACAAATTGGTTAAAGGCCACATTCTCTAAGTAGCAATATTGTTATTATAAAATATTTCTATATATCAGAGCTGTATAGCATTACTTCTGCATTAAAGTTACATAAAGACTACAGGTATTCTCATCCTTTTGATGGAAAATGATGCATTCTGCAGCTGCAAGTCTTAAAAATAGTAGCAGCAACTAAAAAAATTAATTCTGGTTGTTACAAGGCAACTGAAAAAGGTACTTTAGGAAGGTTATTTTGTTTGGTTTAATTTTCACATCCTTATTGCTGAACTAATGTTTTCTTTTTTGATTGCAAAAAAAATAAAAAGGAAGTCACATGTTTGGCCAGTGTAAATCACTGAAGCGCCACTGATTTGTGGAAATCTGGAAACTGTAGCAGAAGCAGGATAACTGCATGTTTGTCCTGTTTTCATAGTCCTTCCTGGGCATCTGCAGCTGGATACTATTAAACAGACCAGCAGGCCTGCTCGGACCTTGGTTTGGACAAACTACAGCCATTCTTACATCTTTTGTAAAACTATGCTGGTTTATACTAGATGAGGCCTCTGCTCTTATTCTTCTGCTGTCTTCATGCTAATGTCATAATCTCAGTGAAACACAATACTTGCTACTTATCCTAATCACTGCTTTTATGTGAAAAGACAAAAAGTGTCATAGAAGCTATTGGGGTGCACTGTTCAGGATACTGTTGGAGTGCATTTACTCAGTATAATTGTTTTTTTAGTTATGACTTAACAGCAACCATTTTTAGAAGTTTTCTTTGAAAAATCTCTGGTGGGATTTAGAGCAGAGTAATTTTATGAAGCTGGACAGGAAACTGGCAATCAAATCTCTAAGACAGGTGTGAGATTCTCAAAACTATGTCCCTCCATCCTGAATGGCAATACTATCTATAACTTAAAAGCCTTATAACACCCTCAGTACTGGCACACTTTCAAATGTGTTTCAATCTTCAGGCATACAGTGGCAGTCACAAAAGTTTCGAATGCACATAGGGTAGTCACATCCAAGGACATGTTCTGTAATCACTTGGTCATTGTCTCTGAACAAGGCTTTGGGTTTTGTCTCCTCGGAGGCAGCTGTGTCTGCCAGCTACACTGAATACTGGGATTCTCACAAGGCTTCAGRAGTTTTTAGTTCATTTCTCTTATGAGGGCCCCACCTCTGCATTCAGTCACAGCTTCATGTTATTATTTGTACATAATGGGCATTAAGCATGCTATTTGTACCCACCCTTTCAAACTGAAGCAAACTTTTTTTAAAACTTGGCTTAAACACCCAACAGTTGCTGTATTCCTTATTACAACTATATTTCATTCCAGCTGTTGGGAGAAGACATTTAATAAGAGGTCGATTCAAAGACTGGCACTTGCCATACGGAGCTTGATCCCATGTAGGGGTGGGGAAGTTCAGGCAGCAGGACTCTGCCTGGTGTGCACAGAGCCCACTGGAGACATTTCACACCTCAGGAGTATTCYCAAGCAAGACCCACAGTGCAATTTACAGCGGCCCTTAGCAGAGACAAAGGAAAATGCTGGAAGGCCTAACCCTGAAACAGTTCACCACAACCTGCCTTTCCTTTGGGCTGAGTACAAAAGAAGATATAGTAGTGTAGAAAGAAAACCTAGTGCTCTGGCACTCTTATTTTTGGCCAGGCTCCTGAGCAGTGACAGATAAATAAGTAAAAAGTTAACGGTTGCAGTTGGAGGAACTAATCCAATGTCGCAACTCTGAACACCTTTTAGGCTCTTCATTTCCATGCCCAAGCAAGAATATAATAATGGCCACAGCAGGCTGGACTCAGGGCTGACTTATGTCCTGCTCTCCCTCCTAAAGCATGTGCTGCGGACTTTCAGCTCATCCAGACGACAAAGCATCAGAGCATCAGAGGCTGAGCCCGTCTGTCCCCCTGACTCTGAGGAGCCCTGGCTGCTATCTCAGGTACCCAGAGCCTAACATATGTCCCTTTTCCCTGTCTGTCTGAGGAGTGACTAAGCTTAGTGTGAAATGAGGAAATATCACGCTTCCCACAGAGTTGAATGACAGGAGGATCCAACCCTTTAATTGCACCAGATTGCAATAAGCTTTAAGGCAGCATCTTGGTAATAAATGTTAAAAGTATTGCCAAGACATGGTGCCTGTGGACCAGAACTTAGAGAAAACAGTGCATGAGAAAAGTGACGACCTGTAAAGTGTTGTCAGGATGCCTCTGTTTTGACATGCTTCTCCATTAGCCACAAGTAGAGTTTGAACTTGCTTTGAAATCAAGTGAGAAATGTCCCCCTGAACTGACAGCGTGGGACAACACCCACACCCCATGCACACCAGGGGTTTCCAAGCAAGGAAAGCTAGAGGCAATGGGGCTGATCCCCTTCAGTCGATCTGCAGTAGCAATGAAATATAAATTAAATCAGCAGGCCTAATTTGGCCATCAGGTCAGCCTATGTGGCCTTGTATTAATGCATAAGTTTAAGAKGTCAAGGTGTCAACTTTACAGGAATTTAGCTCTGAAGCTAAATGATGCCTGTAACTTTTGTTAGTGGAATATGACAGCAGGCAGTTCCTCACACTCAACTGATTTTACCACTGCATACTCAAGCACCCTTTTCTCCTCTTTTCCCCCACTCCTCTCTGACCATCTCTTCTGCTAAACAGTGTCTGTGGTAAAGAAACTGAAGATGGTGCTTAACTTTAAATTCACATGCCAACAACACAGCAGTATCTGAAACCAAGAGAACAATCAGAAACTGACATGCAAAGAAAGATCAATTTATTATAAATACAGCTTCAAATGAGATAAATATACCAATGCCACATTAATTTTATATCTAGAGAGAAAGCATGCAGATAAAACTTGCATTTACAGTCAAAGAAATTTCACTGCCCTAATAATGCACTCATGAGGTTAAGTGAAGAAATCGGCTGAACGTGACCTAAGTACTTAGACTTCAACTCAGAACTGTTCAATCCCTATGTTAATTATAATCAAGCCAAAACAAGACTAGGCACAGCTGGAGAGAGAAAGTATGTTCTAGTAATTGAGAGATTACCCACCAATAAAAGACAAAGAAACCCTGCCAAGATACAATGCTTATTTCAATTTTCCATGGGCATATTTTATTTTCCTTCTGTGCAGTTACTCCCTTTGTATTTTTTGTTTATGAGACAAGGATGTTGTGGCCTGAGATGAAGTGCTAAACAGCTTTACCTCAAACACTGCTGTTACTCTGCCATTGCATTTTCTGCTTGTTCCCATGATCTGAACCATATTATTTCATTCTCACCAAACTGTGTAAAAGAATGGTAAGTAACTTTGGGACAGTGTTTCTCTTTTGACGTCAAGCTTGTATTTTATTTTTCACATGAAATTTATCAAGTGTATACTGGTATTCTAACCAAAGGAGAGAGTAAGTAGTATGAAGATCAGTATTTTACTGGAGAAATCTCCTAAATATGTATAAACTAAGAACAACTGTATAAATGTTTGAGGCTACTCTGCATGTTTCCATAACAAAAATAGTCTCCATTCCCATAAAAAAAAAAGTAGCGTTCACTTGGAATAAAAGAACCTTAAAAACATCCTACAGGCAAAAAGGAATCCAAGCTTTTCAAAAAAGTCCAGCTTATAGGACCTACTTCAGGACTTTTCTGGATGCAATTTTCTCTCTATCTGTCTTATGAGAGAAAAGAGAGGCTTAACAGTTGCAGTAGCTCATGTGCCAGTAAGACGTGGCAAATAAAACTCCAGGGATTTGGGACATAAATACTTGTATAAACCTTTTTCACTACTGCTACTCTGAGGGTGGATCATTTTCTGAAATGGTATGTATTCATGCTGATCTCCATCTGCTCGGGGCAACAGCAATACTACTGCATATTCAAAGATAAGGACAGCAAGCATGAGTCATTAACCAAATTACTCTTGTATATATGTATACTGAACAGCCACAGGCCCAATTACACATAGGTAGCAAACCCATCACTTGTTCTAATTCAGTGTTACACATTAGCAGAAAAAAATGCAGGGGGGGGAATAACTTATTGTGAAAAAAAGCTTTTAAGGAATTGGTGACAGGTGGYTATAGATGAAATTGAAGTTAATAAATACACATTACTTTGGTGTTTAGAAATAGGTTCTGAATTATCTGCAAGTAACACAGCACTTCACCTTTCCAAAAGAGTATGTTCAGTACTCCACCAGAGCTACAGAGAGGMCTGCTAGCACTCAAGTGAAGGAAACATGCTCTCTATTCATAGAATCATAGAATAGTTTGGGTTGGAAGGGACCTTTAAAGGTCATCTAGTCCAACCCCCTCGCATTGAGCGGGGACATCTTCAACTAGATCAGGTTGCTCAGAGCAATGGTTGCCCTGTCCAACCTGACCTTGAATGTTTCCGGGGATGGGGCATCTACCACTTCCCTGGGCAACCTGTTGCAGTGTTTCACCACCCTCATCATAAAAAATTTCTTCCTTATTTCTAGTCTGAATCTACCCTCTTTTAGTTTGAAACCATTACTCCTTSTCCTRTTGCAACAGGCCCTACTAAAAARTCTGTCTCCACCTTTCTTATGAGCCCCCTTTAACTATTGAAAGGCCACAATAAGGTCTCCCTGGAGCCTTCTCTTATCTTTTCTCTGCTATTGATGCTCAGAGAGAGCTATCTGTTTTTCAGAAGGTAAATGTCTGATACATACTCTGATTGATTGGTTGACATTGCCTCCAAACATCTCAGGACCTTTAAGATGTCTTTTATGTCACCTAGTAAGTCATGTGCAAAGAGAAGCAATGAATGCTCTGCCATGCACTGGTAGGTGGGACTTTGACCCAGTCTGTGCATGTGCAGCAGGGCAAAGGAAGACCAGAAACACACACTCACTTGTAGGAGTGGCAGTCAAGGCAGAAAGGGTAGGAGCCATTGCTGTGYAAGGCACCATCCTTATCCAGAGCTCCTTCTGCAGCAGAGCTCACCAGATGGAGCACATCAGGAGATGTTCCAAGCAGGCTGAACCATATGATGACATGGCAGCAGGCTCCAGTGCAAGGCTGCGCCCAAGAAGACCCTGAGCCCAGGGGCCATATAGAAGACACATACTCCATAGAGGCAGCACATCTCCAGCCTCTCTCCAACTCAAAGGACTGTGCACAACAGCCAGAACTGGTGAGAACCAGGGAACTCTGCATTTTGCAAATATCTCACGCCCAGGGACAACCCAGACACTGCAAAAAAAAAGCACTAACTCCTCCAAGCCCTCTTTTCCTGTTATGGGACATTTCTGCAGCTGAACAAGGCCTGTAAGTGTTTAACTCGGTAATGTGCACTTGCATTCATTATGAGTGCTACACGTTCATGGTCACTCCAGAGCATCTGTACTGTGCTGCTCACATATTAATTTTGTTAGTCCTCTCCTGGTTTGGGAGTCCAGCAATGGCTCACCAGTTCACAGGTTGAAATGTGTAAGTTTTGAATGCCTTTTTTATTTTCAGAAAACAAAAACTGAAATGATATTTAAAAAAAAAATATAAGTGAAAAATAGAAAGGAAATTCTGGAGAGTAGAGAGTACCACATTTCTAATATGCCAAAAAATTTAACCAGCCCTGCCTAACCCATATGACATGACACAGAGTTGTACTATAAAACCATACTCAGGAAACTRGTTTAGAGCTTTATTTTTCTGGCAGTGAAGACCTCTGCCATCAACGGTCTCATCTACACTAATATAACAGTGTCTGGGTTGTCCCTGGGTGTGAGATATTTGCAAAATGCAGAGTTCCCTGCTAGCTCAATGCCACTAGCCTAAGGAGTGCAAATTATTCCAATATGTCAATAACGTGTCTTCTTAATGGCATTCAAGTCAAAGATTTTTAAATGTTTTCGGTCATGAGTTTATTGAGGAAAACTGATAGACAGCCATTTCACTGTGACACATCATTCATCTGAAAATCAAAAAACGGCTCTGAAAGTCAAAAAACAGGCAAAAGTATGGATTGAAGCTAAGTACATTTGGGAGGCTACAGAAATCCCACCCAGCATATGTCATGAATTTAAGATTGTAGATAGTTTCGAAGTTTGAGAATAGGCAAAGCTCAAAGCTTCCTGTATCTCAACATCTAAAATATCATTAATCAGTGATTTTGTAAATACTGTAAAAACATGGGGAAAATGTTTTCACAAAGACCAGAGAAAGGCTCATTATCACAGGGTGAACCACACATCCACACCTGGTTCTTTCTTCCTACAAAACATTTTGAAAAGCAGGTGGTCTTCTCTTATCTCCACACTGCCAGATGCCTGGCATATGATTTTAATCTCTCTTTGCAAGAAATGCCACCTCTTTCCTTCTGGCCGCAATTCCCCTGCAGTCTCACTCTTTCTCTGAGCCTAAAACCTTTCCTGCAGCTCATCCTCCTGCTTCCTGACCTAGCCTTCGTGGGTGTCCTCCTGGCTCACCTTAGACACTCGTCCCTCCTCTCTGTCTCTGCTCTGCTCAGACCTGCTCCAGCAGGCTCTGCTGCCTTCCAAGCACAGCTCAGCCTCTGCTCTTCCCCCTGGCCAAGCAGCCTGGCCTTTTTTCCCTCATCCTGAATCTGTAGTGTTGTGCTACCTCACCTGCAGCTCCTCATGCTTGACAGAAAATCATGCCAAAATCAAAGGCACCAGTTTTTCCATCTTCATACCTCTCCTTGCCACTCAGCTCCCTGTGACACCTACAGTAACCAGTCACCCGTCAGCAGTCAGGCAGAGGCGACATGTCCATGCTCTTGCTCTGCTTTCTTCTACCACATCACCTCCCATCGCTTCTTTCAGCTCTTGTGCAATGCAACAGCCATGAAAAGAAATCTCTCCCAATGGCACAGGGATGCCATTGGTGTGCGTTGACACACGTCTGGGATGCACCTGTAGGCCAAACACTAAGTGACATACTCTCCTCAGAATAAGACCTCCTCAGCATTCAGTGTTTTTTTCTAGCATCCCTCTCAAGGCCCGTACTATTCCTGTACTACCAACTCTTTGTGGACAGCCTCATACATATCTTAGAAAGCCTGTGTATCATGCAGAAATACACAGCTAGGAAAAACAGGAAAGAAACAAGCTTCACTGCCAGTCCTGGTATTAAATATTGATTGTAAGCAAAATAATCAGAAATGTGCATATGAAAGAGAAACTTATGAGATCTGCTTTAAAGCTTTAATCTAAATTTTACAAAGCTAATTTTAGGAGGGGGTATCAAAGCATATTGTGATTACTTATAGACCAAGAGCATATCTCAGTTTTACATTAACTTCATACTTCCAAACCGTAGAACTGTCTTCCAGCCTTGCTCAGTAATTTAGCCGTCATTTACAAGACTGGCTGACAGATTAGCCAGCTTGGTGGTACGTTATCCTAAAGGCAGAACTAAAATTCACATTTGCTGACTTCTTAATATTTAATTCTATTGCTAGCTTTGGCACCGAGTCTCACTGTGTTACACACACTCTCTAAATTCCTATCATCCCGTGGATAGAGCTCAGTAAAGGGCACTCYCACTCTGAAAAAAGAGCTGGAAGAAGAAAGGGAAGTGCAGGAGTCCCTTCCCACAGCTGGTGACACAAAAATTAGTGTTTCTCAGCCAGTCACCACAGAAATAGACATTATCGAGTGCACCYTCAGCGAGTTTGCAGATGACACCAAGCTGAGTGGTGCGGTTGACACACCTGAGGGACAGGATGCCAACCAGAGGGACCTGGATAAGCTCAAGAAGTGGGCCCATGTGAACCTCATGATGTTCAACAAGGCCAAGTGCAAGGTCCTGCACCTGGGCTGGGGCAACCCCTGGTATCAATACAGGCTGGGGCATGAAGGGATTGAGAGCAGCCCTGCCAAGAAGGACTTGGGGGTACTGGTGGATGAAAAGGTGGACATGAGCCGACAATGTGCACTTGCAGCCCAGAAGGCCAACCGTATCCTGGACTGCATAAAGAGAAGCTTGGCCAGCAGGTCGAGGGAGGTGATTCTGCCCCTCTACTCTGCTCTGGTGAGACCCCACCTGGAGTACTGCATCCAGCTCTGGAACCCTCAGCACAAGAAAGGCAGGGACCTCTTGGAGCGGCTCCAGAGGAGGGTCACAAAGATGATCAGAGGGATGGAACACCTCTCCTATGAGGACAGGCTGAGACAGTTGGGGTTATTCAGCCTGGAGAAGAGAAGGCTCCAGGGAGACCTTATTGCAGCCTTTCAATAGTTGAAGGGGGCTTATAAGAAAAGTTGGGGCCAGACTTTTTAGTAGGGCTAATGGTTTCAAACTAAAAGAGGGTAGATTTAGACTAGATATAAAGAAGAAATTTTTTACAATGAGGGTGGTGAAACACTGCAACAGGTTGCCCAGGGAGGTGGTAGATGCCGCATCCCTGGAGACATTCAAGGTCAGGTTGGACGGGGCTCTGAGCAACCTGATCTAGTTGAAGATGTCCCTGCCCAAGGCAGGGGGGTTGGACCAGATGACCTTTAAAAGTCCCTTCCAACCCAAAGTATTCTATGATTCTACGATTCTATGATTCTATGATTCTATGATCATAAATGAGCGTAACTTCGCAAAAGGAAAAGATTAACCTCCATGCTGTAACAGCTAGATTGTTGGGGTTATTTACAGATGGGGGAACAAGGGTGGTGGTCAACACACGACTGGCTCTAGTATAAGAGAAGGATGCCTGCACCAGGAGTGCTGTATAAGGGGAGGGCTCTTAGAAGTCTACATTCCCATGACACTAGTAGTCACCTTGCAGTCAACCTTCTGCTCACTCAGAGGGATCAGGACCACAGTTCAGCAGGTGAGTGGGACAGAAATCCAGCCATCTGTGGTGTAGCCAAAATAGTTTCCAGAATTACTCCTCAGAACAAATTCTGTCCCGGCATCTCCGTTCGCTTCTCCTCATGGGCAGTCCCACCAGAGGTCTAGGACACTGAAGGTGGCACAGGGCAATTCCTTGTTCACTGTATGGGCCCTGCGCAAACAGCTTCTTGACCAGTGTGTCACACAGTTATAGGGTCTGTATCTACTGTCTTTTAAAAATACAGAAATGGAACAATTAGCCAGAAAAAAACCAACTTTTTTTGTCTATAGATGTCATCGACAAAGGTCAGTAAATAGAGGACAAATCCCATAGCACAGATGTCTGGTCTTTAGCACCATGCATGAGGAGAGCACCCTTAGCCATCACAGCATGAAGCAGGAGATTGTTATCCTTGTTTTAGCTCACACAATTAAAATATTATTAGTACTCATAAAACATTTCTGTCATTTTTTTATTCCAGACACAGTATTTGACCTGATTATCATCAAGCAATAAATGTCCCATTTTCACGATGTTCTTCATGAAGCTGTGTTTTCTTTTATCTGATCTGCATTTATAGCCATTAATGTTATCTCCTCCTCATTATTCTCTGTTATGATATTGGGTAGGGAGGGTTTGCCCAGTTTTCATAATAACTTTCCTAGTTTAAAATATCAGTAGCCTCAGAAGGGTCTCATTTAGGCCTATTTTACAGGGAGGCAACTGAAGTGACTTTGATCTTAATGCATAAATATGGGACCAAAGTCAGATACTGCTTCTTYACCAGAATTAAATAATTGTACTTTTAAGCACTTTCTCTTGTAGGGGCTATCTTGTTCATCATCTTTGCTCTTACAGGGCAAATAACTCTATGCCTCACCTTGATTTTTGTGACAGGTATCAAATGGCATGACACTTCAGAATAGGGTGGACCAGTATTCCATATATGATTAAGTAACATTTTCTTTCATGTCCCTCTTGAAACTATGAGGGATTGAAGAGTTTTCCTTGAAGTTTCAAACAGCATGATGAGAAAGTATCTTCAACCAGCTGCCCATGCCCCCTTCTCCAGGAGGCTGTTCAAGGCCAGCCCCATCAATATATTTAAGGAATGAGGCAATTCCTGGCACGTGTGATACTTTCTAAGGTAAGCTGTTGCCATGCCTTTAAGGCTACCCAGATTTTCTCAGAGCCCTTTGAATTAATAATGGTCACAAATGGCGAGAGTTTTCAGCAGAGTTTGTAGAGAGGCTATCTCTTTCCTTCACTAACTCGTTAAATGTGACACACACCATAATCTCCAGAATACATTATCTGCTTTCCAGCTTGAGAGGCAACTTGCCTTTTTTTGCTAGCTATCACTAACCGAGCTCTAGTTCATAAGAAGAATATCACTAATCTTGATTTCTCAAGACTCTTCCTCAACCAGAAGCTGTCTAACTCTGGAAGTCATGACCTTAGCAGCTTGCAGGCCAGTTATAAGAGATGGGCAGAGCTGCCAAAACAAGAAGCCATCCCTGTCAGTGGTGAGGTTACCCAGCAAAAACCCATGAGAAGTGCTTTGGCAACCTCAGCACTAGACTGCTTCCTTCGATTCTTCTCAAAGTGCACAACTGCCAGCAAGTCTGAGACACACACATAGGCTTTCAACACTGTGCTGGAATTATTTTCTCATTTTGGTCATATAACAACTACACTTTTGTTTGGAAGAGCCAGCTGCAGGATTCAGG
Source organism: Phoebastria nigripes (assembly GCA_035582835.1). Taxonomy (NCBI): domain Eukaryota; kingdom Metazoa; phylum Chordata; class Aves; order Procellariiformes; family Diomedeidae; genus Phoebastria; species Phoebastria nigripes. The sequence goes on from JAYKAV010002914.1 coordinate 630,512, forward strand.
TCAGCATTTTTTCCCCAAAGCATAAATTATTTCTGCAGGCTTCATTTGATTTGCAACTGTACCACACTGCAACATAGCGCCAACTAAATTTGCTTGTTAAAAATGCCTGCTTTGGGCCCAAGCATCCTGCTTTTGCTATTTAACCAATGCAAATATAGAAGAAGTAGTGCTGGAATTGGAATATTACTTTTTGATAAGTGATGAAGAAAAATGTCATCTGAATTATATACAATGCCTCTGGATCAAGGGAACATGACACTGATTTAAGAACCATAGACTGCTCATTTTGCATGCATATGCATGTATGCACACTAAGTTTCACCCACCAACCTCCTACGTTTAAAGAGCATTAAGCCTGCAAAGTCAAGCACTCAGAGGCAGAGTAACACAAGAATAAAATGTGCCTATTAGCTTTAATTCAGCCCCCTCATGCGTATGAATAACACTCAGTTCTAGTGAAGTGGCTTTATTTTCAAGACAGATAACAAAAACTTCAGACAATTTCAAAAGGAAACCAGAAGACTTTTCAACCTATATATCACTATAGAAAAGCAGTAAGGAAAAAAATGGTTTCATTCTTTGTTTTCTACTTATGATAAAACTGCTTTTGCTTAATACTGCAGGTTAGAGAATCCTTCAATAGATACCCAAATATTTCACAGGCTCTGGAAAGGCTGTGATTCATATTCAGCAATGCAAAGAGTACCATGGTGTAACAGGCTCAGGTTCAGAAAGTTCAGGCAGGTACTGCAATGCCGAGAAACTAGTCTCCTTATAAATGCTGAGTGACAGCAACAGCAATAAAGCAGTCAGGGCAAGAAGCATGCGCCTTGTGGAAATGTTTGACAGTTCCAATAAACGATGATAAGCTGTTGCTTTCAAAGATAAGTATTTTGAAGACCATATTCCTTGTGCTTTCTTCTTTGAGAAGTTTTGCTGGAATGCTGCTTTTTGAGAAGTATAAAAAATAAAGCATTGATATTGTTAAAAGTGAGAATAGAAATTAATTCAGCTATTAAGCAATATGTACTTCCTGGGCGGAATTTATGTAAGTGACTTCCTGAGCTCCAAAACATGGGAGGATTGTTATTATATAGCTCTTTAGAAAGGCATACAACCAGAAAAGCACTTTATTGGCACCATATTCCCAACCGTTTTGGGTAGAAGTTGTGTTGCCAAAGCTCTCTGCAATACTGTATGCAGCTCACCCACTCTGAGATGAAGAAAGGGGCAAAAGAAGCTATGTTTTGCTCTCTCAACCCACTTTCCTTTTCTTAAAGTATTTCATTTGAAGCAAGACCCATCAGGCTCTTCAGGAGATGGAATGCATCACCTTATGCCACCATGCGAGCAGTTCACATGGACTAGGGTGCCCTGGCAATTAAGGACGTCACATAAAATTCAGAAGACATGATAGTATCTTCTGCTCCTAGTCCTGTCTTTACATATAGTTAAATGAATTTTCCCTCATTTCCATCAGTTTTTCCTCATTACTCAGACCACAGACTGTGTACTGGCAGATACTGTGTATCTGTAAGACCTAATCCAATGAGATCCCGATTCTTGTTCGGCACATGCAGAGGCAGTATGGTGAACATGGATGAAAACTGCAAACAAAAATAGTGCCATCAGTGGGATGTTCTATGTCACCTGCATTTGAATTTCTAGGTTTTGCCCAGGAACTGTTTGATCACCATGTAACAGATAACACGTGTAACTGAGGCATCCGAATGAACTGTCAGTATTAAAACAAGCAAACACACAAAAAGCCCACATTCTTTTCTAATGGTGTTTCAGGAGGCCATCATGCTAAGAGAGAGATTACAGAAAGCAGCTCAATTTTAGACGGTTCAGAAGGAAGTGAACTCAAAAAAAATTATACCTATACTGACCATTCCTTATTTTGCAGTAGCATCACAGAGTTATGACTGGGAGCTGTGGAAATGGAAGAACTATTATTATCTGGCATAGCTCACAAGAAAGGGCCTTGCATTACCACATTCATCTGAAGTATTTTTCTCCATCAGTGTGTGTTCAAGCCCCCTTACACAGAAAAAGGCCTCCAAGCATGGAACATCAGTGGTCACTGCAACATCAGTGCCTTCTTCACAACAGCACAGCACCTTCTTTACATTTCAGCAAGGAAATGCAAGTGTGTCAGACACAGGTGCAAGATGGTGTCAGGGGCATCACTGTCTCCACAGGTGATGGGGAGGACAGTTGTGAGGCTACACAAGCTTACTTCCTACTACTCTCYGAGAGGCAGAGCTGCTTCTTCCCTTATTAGCCTTCATTGCACACGGAAGAAATCCCAGCAAGGCTGCCAAATGGTATGACTGGGAAATAACACACCATTTGTGAGGAAGCAGTTCGTACTCAAGAGAGCTTTGGTCGGTGCCCAGATATGATGCATAAGAGCAGGGCTTGTCCTTGCAGGGTGCTAACTGCCCCACTCATCTGCATACTTGCTGCCAGTGGCATAAATCTCAGTCAGCCTCATTATCTGTGTCTTTATACAAAATAGATGGCATAAATAAATGACGAGCCTTATCCCTCTTACTCCCTTTTAACCAATTTCTGCCTTTGCCTAGCTAAGCAAACCAATTTAGGACAACAGGTTTTCAGTGTAATTGGCTGCTGCTATAACAAATCTTGCCTTTCAGAAAGGCAATAACAGCTGCTGCTGCTGCCAACACTGAAAAGAGGAGCCTGCATGGCCACTTTGTCATTATAACATGCTCCCCTCTTGATTTCCTCTACGTTCTTCAGCAGAAGAAGAATGGAGGAAAATAGATGTTTTTACTGACACAGAGAAGGCACCCCTTCCCAGAATCCTGGTTCACATATAAAAGAAGAGGCTTTTGTGTTTGTAACAATACCAAAAAGATGCTCTTGCAGGCATCTTTACATTCCCATGATCCAGTCAAAAGTATCTTGGCATACAGTCCACTCTCTAACAAAAAGCCAGCCCAGCTGCACATTGAACTTATTCTAATATGTTGTATGCAGTAGAAGATGTTCATCAGCAAAGGGAAGTAATTTGGTTTTTCTTTCATGAAACAACAAGTCTCTGGTTGATTAAAAAATGAAGAATTTAGGTTATTAAGTTATGCTGTTATATGGTAAGCTGTTTTTCCAGGCAGATCTGAAAAAAATGTGACATCGTCTTGTATTACTCTTTCCTCTAGGAAACCTGTTTATCAATATTAATTTTCTTTCTGGTGCCTTCTGAAGGGAACTACTCCAGTCAGAGCTAGCGCTCAACCAACATGGAGACCTGAGCCTCTCCAGTTTCTAAAATGCTTAAAATCTAGACACAAATCATATACCTGGGCTCATTATTTTGAAAAAGTAATTGGTGCTTCTGCTATTAGTATTTGACAAAAATGAAAGTCAGCCCATATTTAATCAAAACATTCAAGTTCAGTGGTGTTTTGAGCCCTCATATAAACCTGATATTAACTTAAGTTTCATGCTAGAGGAAAAATTAGTCCAGTTTCAAATACTCTGGCAGTCTGGGTCAAGAACATCTGGCCATGGCATGCATGAGAAATTTCACCATTTGTGCTAAAAGGTGGCCAGGTGGGAAGGAGAGACAGAACGGACACACAGTAATTGGTCACTTAGTTCTCATTATCTACTAAATCAGGGACTGTATCTTTGAACTAGAAATCATGAGGAAATTGCCTTTGGTGACCTCTATGATCAGCAGGTCTATGTCAGTCTGTGAAGGATGCATACATATGCCCTTGTCTGTTGTATGACCCCCTGACATGATATTCCTGAATCCTGGAAAACAGTACAGACTGTCACAGGTTTTGCTTGTTCAAGTTGATGATGTACCTCAGGGTTTTGTAAATTTGCCTTGTGGAGGACTTCTTTTTGCTATTGTCTTGCATCAGGCAGTATCAGTTCTGCTGAGAGGGAGCCTGGCTGGCATTTCTGCAGATAAATTGTATGTGTTGCTCTCATGCAAAGTTCTCCTAGATTTTGCTTAAGTCAGGAAGGAGGTTTGCATACTGTAATTATAAAGCCTGTGTTCTCACCTTCTAGAGTCTGGCACATATCCTTCATATTATTCTGAGACCACCAGGAGAAAAACATGGCATACCAAAATTGCATGCAAACTAAACGTGCATCCCCAGGAGGTGAGGAAGAAAATCCTCTGTAAGATGCATGTTTCATGCCAACAGGAGCACTCACGGGTGTGTAGTTGACAGGAAACAGATGAATTCCAGTCAGCCTGGAGGTGTTACGGACTGGACCATACAGAGAAGCAACCCTTTCCCTACGAAGCCAATCTGGCCCTCCTCCMCCTGCCTCTCTCTATCATGACAGATAATTCCTTCAACTTCTCTTTCACCAAAACAGAGAAGAGATACCAACTATTTCTGCTCATGCAGGTACATCCAAACACTTGTGCTTACACTTAATTATAGGTAAATTGTGGCCAGCAGGATTAGTCCGAGAAACAAAGCATTAATTTGGGAATTCAGACACAAACTGAAACACAGGAGGTTCCTCCTGAACATCAGGAAACGAATTTTTACTTTGAGGGTGACTGAGCACTGGCACAAGTTGCCCAGAGAGGTTGTGGAGTCTCCATCCTTGGAGATACTCAAAAACCATTTGGACATGGCCACCACCAACCAGCTCTAGATGGTCTTGCTTGAGCAGGGGGGTTGGACCAGATGACCATCAGAGGTCCCTTCCAACCTCAACCATTCTGTGATTCTGGGAATCTGGCTGTGCTAGCACAGTGATCCGACTCACTAACTAAGAATGTCTTCTGTCGGACTAACATGACCTTGGGTCTGTCTGCACATCTCAGTGAAGACAGTCCTTTTATTTGTCATTGTAAACCACTTCCAGCTGCAAACAGAGCATCCCCATAAATAGATTTCTTTAAAGCACCAGCTTGACACAGCACAACCAATCAACTATTAAGAAAGAAGGTGCAGAAAAATCAAGATTAAGCAAAGATAAGGATGTAATTGCTCTTTTTCAGGGTGTCTTCTGTGTCCTGCTTCCCATCTGCTGTCAAGAAAAGAACAAGTGAGGGATGACTGGAGGGAGTAACAGTGTTCTTGCCAGTGAATGTGAAAGCAGCAACACCTAGGCTGTGCAACACGAGGAGCCTCCTATTCATGTGGTAGTTTTCTATCGCTCATCTTATTGGAAGGCATGACACATTGCTTTTTTCCCCTTTCTAATGAACTTGCCCATTGTGTAAGCAAAGGTTTTTTTAAAAAAAGCTGCTTCCCACAACCTCATAGGTGAGACCCACTCCTTAGAGAAGGTTCATTACATATAATCAAGAGCAAGAGCAACTAACTCTTCTCGGGTACCCGGGTCTGTCTGCTTCACACCCTGCAGCAGGCCAAATATAACCCTGTCTTTGGAGCTAGTTGTTGGAGCTACCGTGAAGAAGTAGAAGATCCCTCCCCAGTCTTCAGAGGCACAATTGGACCAATCCCAATATCCTGTGTCCAGGTAGGACCAGGGATATGAGCCTGTTCATCTCCCCCTCTTCCTCAAAGCTCACAAAGCACAGAGGGACTGCTGGGAATGAGAGCTAAACTGAGCTAGAAAGAGTCAGACCAAAGTCCTGTCCTGGCACAGTCAGCTGTGCCTCATTGTCTGGATGCCATATCAGGTACAGTTTGATTTGCATCCCTGATAACAACTCAAGGTACTTCCTGGCCCTCTATGAGCAGTGCAACAGGGAAAGTCAAACTCTTCCTGAGCATCCCCACTGAGCTCTTCATTCAATCACCTCCTTCCTTAGCTGAAGCTGCAGAGGCAAGTTGTGCATTTATTTTAAATATCCTTTGTTTGCATCACTCCATTCCCCTGCTCTTTTTAGCAGAAGCCGCTAAATAGCAACAATGGCCTTTGTTATCTTTGCTTGAGACTTCACTTCAGCAGCCTTCCTGCTCAATACAAAGTCCAGTCCATCAGCGTCATCTCCACTCAGTTATATGGAGCCTTGAGAAGCAGCAGGCTACATTTAAAGATGGGAAACAGGTCAGGATACCAATCAGTCAGGACTAAGCTTTGGTGCTTCCTGGAAAACAGCTGGATAGCAACACTTCATCAGCTGTAGGAAAGCTATTGATCCAACTTTGACCTTATGGCAGGAACAGTGGGTAGAAGTGTGGCATCCATATCAGTATCCAAAGAGGTCTGGGAGAGAAAATATATTTCAAGTCAACAGCCACCTATCTTTCCTGTGATTATTTGGTATAAAGCAAGGCTCCTTCCCCTTTATGCTCCTACCAAACAAGGGAAACAACAGCCTTTGCTAGCACAGGGCTACTTGTTTGTTAACTTCTCTTCCACTTTGTACTTTGGAAGCAGCAGGCAGCAATTAGCTCTGCTCTTTGTTTATTGCCAGTTTAGTTTTTCTTGCCAGCTGAAGAATTCTGTGGCAGAAAAATGCTGAGACTAGAGAAGGTGCAGAAAAAGCAGGCCTAGCAGATGAGGAACCTGTGAGTTTAGCTGGGGTGTATTCTAGTTTGGTCACAAGCTCTCAAACTGCCCGTATAAAACACTGCCAGACCTACAGACTGAGAGGGACCAGATTAAACAGAGCCCTTTTTGTCTTGAGTCCTTTCACCCAACTGAAATGGAGTTACTTCAAAAACTGCTTCTTCCTCTTTTGGGGTCGCTTTCCCTGAATATTGGAATGATTGGTTTTATCGCTGCTAATACTGACAGACAGTGAATTTCAAAGTCTTGTGAATATTTCATGGAAACGGAAGCACAGCACAAATAAATTGACATAGATATATTTAACTTTGCAGATTGATTGAAAGTAATTTTCAGCAGGACTTTAGTAGTTGGTATTCACCAGGGGCTGGGAGGTGAGGCTGCAATATAAGCATGACATAGCTGACCCAGATTTTCACACTGGAAACGCTAATACATGTGGCCATCGTGGGACAGACACTGTGTTTCTGGACCAGTCTAAAGAAAAAGAATATTTGTCTACTACGTGAAAGAGTAGAAACTAGGTGAAGGCAAAGCAGTGAAAACAGTGCCTTGCACAAAACATCTCCAGCTATAATGTCAAAGTGTTACCTAGTGAACACACGATACTTAAAACTCAGAGGGGGTCACTTTCATTCAATTCACAGCTAGTCATTACTGCAAGTGTGAGGAACATATACAAAAGAAAATAAGAGGATGAACTCAGTTAATGAATTATTCCATGTGAGTTATTTATTCGGCTCAAAAAATAGCCACAGTTTTTGCTGCACAAGGAGAAATTTCAAAGTCATTCCACAAAAGCTGCTTACTAATTCCTTGGTGAAGACAGAGCTTGTAGTGAGGGCGTATAAAGCAGAGCCTGAAGAGACTGCTTAAGACAATTCAGGTGAAATGCTGACTTAAGCAAGTTTTGCCATCRACTTCAGAGCCATTGTTTCCCCTCCAGCTCAACAGTGATCACAGCTGTCTAATAAACAAGTGGCATTCAGATATTGCAAGCAAACATGTCAATTTTTATACACGCCTTTTCAAAGCCAAAGCTGACAGCTTCACACAGCTGCCTGTGCATATGTACCCTCTGTGTGACGCTAATGCTCTCTGCAAAATGTACTTCTGTATTAGAGTCTGATCCTGCAGAGCACTGTGCTATGATCCAATAGGGCATTTAAATGTGTGCTTACATTTGTGCATCCAAGTTGCCAACATGGAGCAGGTATTTGTTAGTTGGACCACAGCTAAGAGCCCACTGCCTTGTAAGATAATCTCTGACACAACAAGGCTTTGAAGTATCTTAGGACAAGTAAACATAATGGTTTTTGTGGGTTTTTTTAAAGCAGAAAACAGGAATCATTCCAACAGACACTTCAGGTGATGTGTCAGAAATACATAGTAATGATGATATACATTGTAAGGTTAAAAAAAATTCTAAATTCAAGCATGCTATTCAGTCCTCTTTTTTCAAAAATTATTCTCACATCCTTGTCTGCCAGATTGAAGTTGATATCATCCAATTAGTATAAAAAGAATTAAGAAGAAAACCTCAAGGGTAGACATTGTTGTTGCTGTAGTCATTATTGTCATTATTATTCTAACTAATAAAGCATTTCTTATAACCACAGACCATAAGGAGGGATGAGGCATCATGTTGCTGGATCAGCTTAATAAGAACCCCAATTTTTCCCTTTGCTTTAAAGACAAAACATCAAAAAGCTAAAACCAGACTCTTGAAAGCAAACATATGGAAATTCACTGCTTAGGGATGAATGGATAGACTCCACGGCTGGGGTCTGCTTCCACAGCATTGTTTACATGAGGAAAACTTTAGCCAACTTACCAAAGTACCCTAAGTCATAACGTTTAATATTTTCTTTAAATCCTTTAGTCCTGAAGTGATGGGCCAAGTATCTAGAGTGAAATAGGGTTGTGTTTTGCAGGTGTTTATTCCTTTTAACTGTACACAGACAGCAGCCTTTCTCAGCAGAAATAATGCCTTAATCTTAGCAGAAATCTCCCCTTTCCCTTCTGCTTGTCTTTTTGGAGTCTCTTAAACAAGGAATCAGTTTTGACACCTCTCTGTCTTACTGTGAGTGCCACAAATTTTAGTCTGTTTGCTTTAATGCATCAGGTCTCGTGTTTATGGGATTACACTAGAATCTCATCTTTTCTTTTAATTAAAATGTCTTTAAAACAGGGAAGTTCAAAAGTAGAAGATAGCTACAAATAATTATTTTTATACTAAGTCAGAAAATTGAATTTTTCTTCCTGAGAACTAACTCAGAATCTTTGAATATCTGGGCTTGAGACGTGTCAAATAAAAGAACTGCATTTGCCCAAGGAAGCTTATAAGTAGCGCCTTTAACATGAAATCCAACACAAGGTGTGTCATTGTGGTGGGCTTACTGGCCATCATCACAGATGTCAGGGACAGCAAGAAATGTGTCTGCAAGCAAGGTGGTAAAAGCCCTGTCTGTTCATGTAGCTTTTCCTGAAAAGAGAGCTAAGTTGTGCTCTCCTGGTATCTCCCTGCTTCTCATGCACTCTCAGAGCTTGGGCAGGTACTCAGATTTTGATGCAGTGATTTAAAACATTACCATCATTATGCATTCATCTTCTTTCCTACAAGGATTAGCAAAAATTGTGTGTGTCCCGGTCCCAGCATGTTAGAGTTTAAGACTAGTGAAGAAGCGTTATTCATATAGGTGTCTGTGAAATTCCTCCCCTGTGCAGCATCTTAACAATATAACATGGTTGTCCAAAGGTTAGTCAAGTATTTTACAGTAATCAAAGTCTGATGTGACAGAAAACTACTCCACACACTGCAGATCAGTGTTATTCACAGTTTGCTTTACAATTAAGATGTGTGCTGTTAAGAGCAGTGCTGAAAGAACAATTTATTTCTGCTGAGTTCACAAGAAATCTTCTTTGGTCCTATAAAAAGCAACAGTATCATGTTATCAGAAGTGCTGTTGACTATAACTGTAATAACTTGTCTTCTATATATAGACATTTCTCGTTTTTAGGACAGTCTTACAACATGCGACCAGTTAAAAAAAATTTGCTTCCTACTTATTGTAACCTTCAAAGGCTTCTCTGGAAAACTCAGGGACATTTGCTTGCCAGAAGTGTGTCTTTCATTAACTGAGTGTCTCTGTGCTGTACCTCCAACACCAAGCTATGAATTATAACCTGAATAGAAGTGGCTCCAAACCGAACAAAAATGTTAAAAAAAATGCCTGCAGGGATGTAGCAACTGCTGAGGAAAAGATTTAGCTATTGCTGTTCATGGTATTCCGCTGCATTGTAACCCAATTTCAAAATAGAGCAAATAAATAGAATTAAACAAGAGGGAACAATAGGTCACATTAAAACACCATATTAAGACAGTTACAGTGGGGGAATTACAGAAACTAACAATACATAGTCATCCATAGGCATCTGCAGCAGAAAAATTGAGTTGGCATGGAAGACGCTGATGGTGTATAAAAACTAAGGAAGTGAAAATCTGACAGTGTGGTTTTATCTATGTTAAGAGATACTGGTGGTCAAAAGATACGTCAGGGCTGGGGCAGGCCTGATCTAGCACGTCTTTGTTATTTACCAACCATCGTTTTGCTATCAGTGCTATTAAGGCCTATATGACACAGGACGTTTCTTGGACGATTTAAAGAATTCAGATTTACAGAGCTGAAAAATTATCAGGAGAAAAGCAACACCATTAGTAGAAAAAAAACTCAAAAGACTTCTCTATATTGATTCTAAAGGCTTGTATTTCAAGGCTGCAACAGTGGTGCTGACCATTAACAAACCAATGCAAATGAAAGGGATTTGCAGAAAGTCTCTTTTCCATATCTCTGTTTTCTTCATTATTTTTCCACTCACTAGGATACTTTTGACTCCTTCCCCTGAGTAGGACTAATCATCCAGACAATTAAAGCATGAGACTTCTTCCCAAAAAATGACACTGGACAGCTTTTATTCCTTTAGCTCTGGGATTCCAACGTACCAGGTTTGCCCATCTGAAAATCAGGAGTGTTTCTTGTTTTGTCTTTTTACTACAGACCCCCACACTTGTATTTTCAGTGGGAACACAAGCCATTTTGACTTATAAGCCCCCGCCAAAAGTAATTAGACCCCTTTCTCTAAGGGTCAGCCATATGGAGCTAGCACCCATATGATACTGCCTAAGGTGCTCATCTTCGGATGCCCCAGCAAATTTCACTAAAAAAATCAAGTCACTCAGCAAAGAGAACTGCCAGTACTAGTAGTTCAGTTTCTTCTTCTCAAACACAAGCGATACCACTCCCCAGGTGCTTCCCAGCACAACAGAAAAACAGAGCAGCTGGCTGAAGTGTAGCAAAGCAACAGAGCTGCTCTGGGGAGTGAGGGAAGAGATGCTGGGAATGACTATCCATTGCAGATCAAGAAGCCTTTTCAGTACCACAAGGACATGTTGATTCCTGGACTCTCTGATGCTCACAATTACAGATGGATGTTCCTCCTTGCTACTTTAGCTATCCTGACAGCACTATGATGTTTTGTCCAACACGAAGTTAAAAGTCACCCTTGAAGCTGAGAGTAAGTTCACAGGTAGTGCAGCCAGAGGCTAGTTCAGATGTTTTTTCCTGCCACAAAGATTTATGTCATAGAATCTTAGAATCATTTAGGTTGGAAAAGACCTTTAAGATCATTGAGCCCAACCATAAACCTAACACTGCCAAGTCCACCACTACACCATGTCCCTAAGTGCCACATCTACACGTCTTCTAAATACCTCCAGGGATGGTGACTCAACCACTTCCCTGGGCAGCCTTTTCCAGTGCCTGACAACCCTTTCGGTGAAGAAATTTTACCTAACATCCAATCTAAACCTCCCCTGGTGCAACTTGAGGCCATTTCCTCTCGTCCTACCACTTGTTACTTGGGAAAAGAGACCAACACCCACCTCGCTACAGCCTCCTTTCAGGTAGTTGTAGAGAGCGATAAGGTCTCCCCTCAGCCTCCTTTGCTTCAGACTAAACAACCCCAGTTCCCTCAGCCACTCCTCATTAGACTTGCTCTCTAGACCCTTCACCAGCTTCCTCGTTCTTCTTCGGATGCGCTCCAGCACCTCAATGTCTTTCTTGTAGTGAGGGGCCCAAAACTGAACACAGTATTCGAAGTGCGGCCCCACCAGTACATGTCAGTATATGTCAGTATATGTTCCCTACCATTATAGCCAAGCACTTCAGAAAGACAAATGAAAGCAATACTGTTAGTTCCCCTCTTGTAAATGGCAATAACTGACCTGTCCAGGAAAAGAGGGGGAAGTTGCAGTGCAGAGGAGTGCAATGGCATATGTTGAGTCCCCAGCTAGCTGGCTCTAACAGCTGGGCCACATTGCTGCTCAGTGGGTTTTCTTATTTTCCCAGGCACTTCATGTCTGTTCTCCTGTGTCTTGAACACTAACATCCTGTTTCAAGTATTTGATGGGCAATTTTCATCATAAATTATTTGCTTAGGTTCTCCAGGGTATTTAAGAATTTGAGTTTCCTACTATGCATTTTAAAAAAATATCTGACTCTTTCATTAGTTTTTTCTTATGACTCTCCGCATGACTCAAGCCAAAGTACCAGTCTCCTTGATCAGGCACAACTTCAAGGGGTCCATAAACCACCAAAAACCATGAAAGTTCAAGAGAAAAGGCCAAATGAATTTTAAGGACCTGCTTGCACCTGGGGAAATGCCCTTGCAGAAGCTGTAACTTCAAAGCATAATAACAGCTTCTCTTTGCTTATTTATACTCTGGTATCCACACTAACATCATCCCCCCAAGCCCTCCATATTTCATTGGGTTTCAGAATGAACTAAAAAAGGATGACAGCAACAACAGAACAATGGCAGGAAACAAATATCACTAGCCTTTTCAGCTGTGGACAAGGCAAAAAAAGAAGACAATCTGGTCTCTATAGAGCCATTCATAAAGGGTCTATAGAGAGCCTTTATGTCACTCAAGTGTCATGGGGAGAGATGTGAACAAAAAATACATACCTTGACAAATTGGAAATGCTAAAAGAAAATCAAGTGTCACATCTCAGCAAATAAATGCTCTGAACACCTCAGAGTGTCTGCCTATCTCTTTTCTTGAGATCATAGCTGGATGAATCACAGAATCATAGCGTATCTCAAGTTGGAAGGGGCCCATAAGGATCATAAAGACCAACTCCCTGCTCCTCACAGGACTACCTAAAACCAAATCATGTGACTAAGAGCATCGTCCAGACGCTCCTTGAACTCTGACAGGCTTGGTGCTGTGACCATTTCCCTGGGGAGCCTGTTCCAGTGACCCACCACCCTCTCGGTGAAGAACCTTTTCCCAATGTCCAATCTGAACTTCCCCTGACACAGCTTCATTCCATTCCCTCGTGTCCTGTTGCTGGTCACCAGACAGAGGAGATCCGTACCTCCCACTCCGCTGCCCCCCTTGAGGAAGTTGTAGACTGTGATGAGGTCACCCCTCAGCCTTCTCTTCTCTAAGCTGAACAAACTAAGTGACCTCAGCCACACCTCATAAGTCTTGCCCCCGAAACCTTTCACCATCTTGGTCACTATCCTCTGGACGCACTCTGATAGTCTGATGTCCTTCTTATATTGAGGCACCCAAAACTGCACACTGTACTCGACGTGGGGCCACACCAGTGCAGTGTAGAGTGGGACAATCACCTCCCTTAACCGGCTAGCTATGCTATGCTTGATGCACCCCAGGACATGGTTGGCCCTTTTGGCTGCCAGGGCACACTGTTGACTCATATTCAGCTTGCCATCAACCCAAACCCCCAGATCTCTTTCCGCAGGGCTGCTCTCCAGCCTCTCATCCCCCAGTTTGTACGTATAACCAGGATTACCCCGTCCCAGGTGAAGAATGCAGCACTTGCTCTTGTTAAATTTCATACAGCTGGTGATTGCCCAGCTCTGGGCAATCTGTCCTGGTTTCAGCTGGGATAGAGTTAATTTTCTTCCTAGTGCTGTGTTTTGGATTTAGTATGAAAAGAATGTTGATAAGACACTGATGTTTTTAGTTGTTGCTAAGTAGTCTACTAGTCAAGGACTTTTCAGCTTCCCATGCTCTGCCAGGTGCACAATAAGCTGGGAGGGAGCATAGTCGGGACAGCTAGCCCAACTGGCCAACGGGGTATTCCATACCA
>JAYKAV010002914.1:644332-657561 GCA_035582835.1 Phoebastria nigripes
TATCATTATTTTCCCTTCCTTTTCTGTTTTATTAAACTGTCTTTATCTCAATCCACGAAGTTTACTTTTTTTTTTTTTTTTTTTTTCTCCCCCATCCCACTGAGGGGAGGGGGGAGTGAGCAAGCGGCTGTGCGGTATTTGGCTGCCTGCCGGGTTAAACCACAACACTAGTCTATCCAGATCCCCCTGTAAAGGCCACTCTACCCTCAAGGGAGTCCACAGTTTCTCCTAGTTTAGTATCATCGGCAATATTCATTAATGTACATTCGATTCCTGTGGCCAGATAATTTATAAAAACATTAAAGAGCACTGGCCCTAAAATTGACCCCTGGGGAACACCACTAGTGACTGGCCACCAGCCTGATGTAACCCCATTTACCACAACTCTTTGAGCCTGACTCGTCAGCCAGTTGCTCACCCAAAGTATTATGGACTTGTCTAGCTGTATGCTGGCCATTTTGTCCAGAGGGATACTGTGAGAGACAGTGTCAAAAGCTTTGCTAAAATAAAAAAACCCCACATCTACTGGCTTCCCTTGGTCAACTAGATGGGTGACCTTGTCATAAAAGGAAATTAAGTTAGTTAAGCAAGACTTTACCTTCATGAACCCATGCTGGCTATGACCAATGACTTCATTGTCTCTCAAGTGTTTTTCAGTAACTCCCAGAATAACCTCCTCCATAATTTCACTAAGCACTGAAGTGAGACTGACAGGCCTGTGATTACCAGGGTCTTCCTTCTTTCCCTTCTTGAAAAYTGGGACAACCTTTGCCAGCTTCCAGTCACCTGGGACCTCTCCAGACTCCCAAGAACATTGAAAAATAATGGAGAGAGGTTGCATGATGACATCAGCCAGCTCTTTCAGTACCCTGGGATGAATCCCATCGGGCCCCATACATTTATGCGCATCCAGCCGGAGCCGCAAGTCTTGAACAAGTTCAGAGTTGGCTGGGAGTTTATCATCCCCCCAGTCACAGTCTTCCAACACAGGCCTCCGGGGGTCCCAGGGCCCATCATTGGTGTTGAAGACAGAGGCAAAGAAGGCATTAAACGTCTCTGCTTTGTCTACATCCCTATTTGTGCGGTGACCGACCTCATCAAGCAATGGACCAATGTTATCTCTGATCCTCCTTTTGCTGTTAACTTATTTTTAAAAGCCCTTTTTGTTGTCCTTCACAGTGCTGGCCAGCTTGAACTCTAATCGAGCTTTGGCCACATGGATCTTCTCCCTACAGTGGCAAACAGCATCTAGTCTGAAGGCCTGCACAGATGGCCTCTAGACCTTGTCCCAGAGATCTCAGGGTATATAATAATTGTGGGAGAATCGGAGAGTGTAAAAAGTCTTGCTTTTAAAACTTCAAGTGATATCTTCCACTAATAGAAAGCAATTATATCATCTTTAGCTTGTTGTAGAGATAGTAGACTGAACCCCTTGCAACCCTTGTTTCCAGTCCTTCAGCTGGGTTTGTAGCTCTTCTCTGAAATCTCTCCTGTTCTCTAATTTTCTAGTGTTCACACAAAAACTATACGTGTGAAATATGAAACTCCATGATGYTTATAGATAAGGAGCCCCAAGATACCAGCAAATTTTTAAAAGAATGCCCTTTCAGTTCCTGCACCAGAGCAGGCTCTAGTGTTTTGTCAGTGTTCACACCTGTGATTTCTTTCCACAGATGCTATTTCCAGACTACTCCAAATCCTGCTCTCCTGTCAAAGGGTATAGTCCTTGTTTCAAAAGCTATGACTTGAATCTGACTGTATAAAAATGCATATTGTTGCATCCAACTTACCAAGACATCAAGGCCATGCTGTACCAATAATTTCTTCCTGTCCTTAACAGTCTACAATGTTTTTACGGTTTCTTCCAGATCACTATTTCAGAATACCAAGCCAATAAACAGCTACTGTCTGACTCTACAAAGCCTGGCATCCTACTTCATGGTGATTTCTCAAACCTTCTGTTTCACAGCATGTGGGTAGTAAAGACTGCATGGCTACAAAAGTAAAACTAATACCGTTCACCTTCAAACCAAACCAGATTCTCATCAACATCTCCAGTATGATCTCTGTGTGAAAATTGCCTGGATACACTTTGGCCATTTTTCTCTCAATTTGAAACTGAACTGCAAACGATTTTTAAAAGTAAGCAGACTAATGTACCTGTACGTGCAACTGTAACTTAAGCCAACACAGATGATGGTGGTATATTGCAAAGGGCCATGATTCAAATTTCATTATAACAATGATAGCATCGCGTAAGTGCTCCCCACCCACCAATATGACCTTAGAGTGAGCAGTGAATGAAATGACAATGACAAGTAAACACACATCTCCATCACCAAAGCAACTTCAAAAAACCAAAGTCCTTGTTGGGGAGGATGAAGAACAACAGACCACAGCCTGCCCACTTTCAGGGACAATGAAGGCTTCAGCTTGCTAAAGCAAAAGGCCTTTCTGATCTACACTTGAGGACAGAAATGCAATATACTCCACTAAAGCAGGCACTATCTGCAAAGCAAAAAGAACAAACTAAGATATTTTATTCCTTTTAAGACAAAGACCAAAACTATAGATCCATAAAAGAACAACAGCCTGGCACAAAATATGAGAAAGGAAACTAGAATACATTTCAGGAAAATGGACTTAAAATCAATTTGAAACTTGCAACCTGAAAGAAACAAGCAAACAAAAAACTGCAATACTGACCTTGAGCTACAGATAAACTGTCATATATAAAAAGAGAAACTAAGCTCCCCAAACATCTGCCTACATGGTACCTATCCTAGTTATCAACCAATATTATTCTTCTGCATAAATAAAAGCTCTAAAACTGTTTCTTCTACTTCTATAGCCACATGTCAGTGTTTCAGGAAAAGCATCATTGTCTTGGTTCCAGCTGGGATAGAGTTAATTTTCTCTCTAGTAGCTGGTATAGTGTTTTGGGTTTGGTATGAGAAGAATATTGATGGCACACTGATGTGTTAATTGTTGCTAAGTAGTGCTTATATTAGTCAAGGACTTTCCAGCTTCCCATGCTCTGCTGGGTGCACGAGAAGCTGGGAGAGAGCATAGCCAGGACAGCTAACGCAACTGGCCAACAGAGTATTCCATACCATATGATGTCATGCTCAGTATATAAACTAGGAGGCATGGTCCGGGAAGGGGGGATCGCGGCTCGGGGGACTGGCTGGGCATCGGTCAGCAGGTGGTGAGCAATTGTATCATGCATCACTTGCTTTGCATATTCTATTATTATTATTATTATTATTATTATTATTATTATTATTACTACTACTACTACTACTACTACTACTACTACTTTACTTTATTCTAGTTCAATTATTAAACTGTTTTTATCTCAATCCATGAGTTTTCTCACTTTTACCCTCCCGATTGTCTCCCCCATCCCACTGGAGGGTGGGGAGCGAGCGAGTGGCYGTGTGGTGTTTAACTGCTGGCTAGGGTTAAACCACGACAATCATATTTAATAAAACTGGTACCGTTTGCCTGTGTTTTGTCTGTGTTAAATAACACAGGGCAGCTAAGCCATTTTCTGTGCAATCTTCTGCATAGTTCTCTGTACGTTACATGGATTGTTGTAATTATCTGCTAGCGAGGTTACTAAATATTATATGGCATTCGGAAAAATAAAATGCCGTAAACTTTGCAATAAATATTCGAAATAAAACGTTGTTTAAAGCTTCAATGTTTTGCCATTGAAAAAACATGAAAAAAATCTGAAAAGAAGTGCACCTTTAAATATGGGAACATGATCCTTTCTGTTAGAGCCATGCTGAGAAAAACAAAAGTGAAAAGTAGTGGAGATACATCATCATTTTAAAGTTTATCTGCCATTAAACTACTATGGGAGATCAATTTGTTGAGAGAAACTGTAAAGATGGAAAGCTWTAATTAAGAGAGACAAAAGGTGGTCACACATTGGAGCATGGTCAGGAGAGCCTTCTTAGTGTCCAGAGTAATGTCTAAAATTTAGATAGATTAATTCCAAAGGGATTTATGAAATCAATACCACAATACAGCAATCAATAGTTATTCTGTATTATTAATGCAAATATTGAACTTCTTGAGAGATGCAGAAATAGCAAATGCCTCTGAACAATAGAGGAAGTTTAAAAAAAGGATCATTTTTTTATCAGTATCTTTTTTGTTTTACAGATGTCTACTGTAAGTAACTATTTTATAATGTCAGTTTAAGAAAAAATGGCAACGCTGAGGTATGGAAGAAACTTCTTCTGAACTCCCAGTAACAGTGAGATTAAACCATGACACCAGATTTTTTATCTGAGAGGTCTCCTGGGATCCAGAGTTAGGAAAGCATGTGCAGTTAAGACAGCATTAGACCATGAATATAGCTTTCCATACATATTTAAATCTCAAAGTCAGTGGATCTAATCAGAAGCATTAGTGTTCAAAATCACTACTGCAAATCACCAGTAGGAGCAAAAGTATTGATCCTGCCTGCACCTGCAAAGTGATTATTCATCATTCCATGTCTGGACAACATTTTGAGAAGCAAGTACAAAATTAGCCTCCTAGAACAGGAATTATACACGAAAAGAGGTGAGAATTGAAAATGAAAAGCATGGCCAGTTACAGTTAAAAATCTGAAGAAGGTTTAAATTTAATTTGCATTTGTAAATGGACTACTTCTATACCCCTTGGCTCCCTTGCTATTCATCTTCTGAAGACATCTCTGAATACAAACCTAACTGAATGTTTCTCTCGACCTTCATAACTTGTCAATAAAGTAAGACATTTTCACAGACATAGCAGAACATCCCGTCCTGCCAAAAGCAAATCCCAAGTAAATTAAAGGATTGAAAATCTGGCTCCAAGCCAGAGACAAAACCCTCATTTACCACAATTGGACAAAAACTCACTCCAGTTGAACAGAGATACTCAACTGCACAGCATCCATCAAGCCACTGCATGCTTTTTCTACATATCAGGAAGAAAGAGGTGTTAAGATACCCTTTTAGGTTTTGTCTGGTGTTATTGAAGGTATGCCCACAATCACTGAGGGATGGGGAGGAAGTGGTTTGCGTCTCCTACAAGGTCCTCCATGACACAGCAAGTCTTGCTGAAGAAAAGTGCATGTCACAAGTCCAGTACCAGCTATTCACCAGAAACCTACGTGAATCACACAACGCATAAATTACGCAATAAATTACCTGAAAGTCAAGATGCTTATGATGACTTCATGGTGCACAGCCAGTGGACCTACAGACCATTCCTGGTTTTTGTTCCTTTAGCAAAAAAAGGTAGATTTTCAAAGACACCTGAGAATCACTCACCCTATTTCTCCTACAACTTCTTAACAGGAGACTGGACAAACTAAAAAGATTCAAATGTCCAGATATCCATACCCATTCAGCAGTTTTGATGTTCCCAGCAAAAATGTTTGGAAAAGATACCTAGAAAACCTACTGTCTTCTTCTGTTCTGTATTTAGGATGTATCTTTGTTCTCAAATGTTGATGCTTTCACTAAGATTTATGCCTAAATTCAGCCCCAGAATCTTTTGAAATATGTATTTACCAGCTCGATACCAGTGCCTTAATCTTCAGCAAAAGATCCAATCACCTTTTGGAAGGGTATTAGTTTTCTTATCTAATTGTGCTTTTTGAAAAAAATATTAATCACCTGAGAGTTTACAACTTCAATCTTGTCAAAAATCTTCTCTCTATCTGGAAAATACTCCCGAAATAAACTTTATTGTGTTTTATTTTGTTTTAAATTCAAACTGTATAATAAAAGGAATCTCAAAAAGGTTTGATCATCAACTACAGTAATTTCACCATGTACTCATTTCCACTGTAATCTTCAGCTCACTGTTAATATGAAGGTATCACATCTCTACTGAAGAAAATTTGCAGTTAAGACAGCATTAGACCATGCATTCATTAATATTCCGTCTTATCTTTACTGCTGTATTAAAGCATTACTTCTCTTTAGAAGGATGCATATTGAAATGTGTATGAAGAGGGCCAAAAATCTGGTTCAAAAGTGAATGCAAAAGTGTTGCCTATTAGAGTACACACACATACTGAAATTTTCAGCTATGCAATTTATCAGATGTCAAGAGAGAAATGTTATTTCAGAATATTCACTGAAATATCCCAAAGTGCCAAACCACTCTGCAATGCAATTTAGGCTGGACTACAACAATAGCTTCAGGGGCTGTTCTTGTGTTGGTGAAAGTCAATGCAAGTTTTGCCACTGACTTCAGTAYGGAAACACACTCTAATGTAAATCAGAATTTTGGATACTTCCAAAAACCTATCAGATAGCCAATTTTGTCCAAAATGTTTAGGATCAACTTGCTCACGGCGCTTTAGGTTTCTGACACACATAGAATAGAAAATATCAGTTAAAACCTCTCTGACCAGGGCCCAGCAAAACACTTAGGTAAGAAACAAAAGCAAAGGCAGGAGTTCTCTCTGATTAAGTTTAAACATGCACAACCTGCAGGGGACCACTGGCAACAAACAGCTGTCATAAATAAACAAATGACCAGTGCTCATAAACTTCTGCTCTCAGCCAGTGATGCACAGAGACCGGATCCTGCCAAAGGTCCCCAAGGGCCCTGCCTCGCTGCTGGCTGAAGCAGCTGTGGCAAAGCTTTTGATTCCAGCACTGCAGATCAAACAACAGGCACTGCAGCGTTAATCTCCACCATCTCCATTTGCTGAAAACTAGCAATAATGTGATACCGCTATTATTCTCCCACCAACAGAAGAAATAAAACTCATCAGCACATTGTGAAACAATGCCCGTTTAACAGCACAATCCTTCTCCACACAGCTTGATCTCCCCCAAATCAAAAACACCAGCAAAAGGTGGCAGTAATGCAGAAAGAGGCCCAAAGAGGCCAGCAGAAACTGCGGATGCTTCACTTTCATACACAAAGTGGAAGAAGCCACCCACTGCTAGGATGAAGGAAACAACATGTGCCATGTGCCTGCAAGAACCACAAAGTTTATTTTATACCAACCATTTGTTCCCTGAATATGCAGTATTGGATTCTTAAGCACCAATGCTTGAGAGCAGCTGATCATAAAACCCTGCACTTCAAAAGAATTCATGAAAAAAATCACTATAAACATAAATGCTGTTTTTAAAAAATAATACTGAAAAATTCTAACCGCCAGCCGATTCTGTGAAAATGTGTTTGATGGCAGATGATGTTCACTGATGGAAGGAATCAAAATGTTTTTGCTGTCTGGGTTTGGTATGTCTCCCATGGTTATACATCTTCCAATATAGGAGGAGTACAGTAGAATTAACTGTTCTCCATCAGCCTCATACAGTGAACTGGCAAACATGAAAGCTGAGAAGAAAGAAGAATGCCATCACCATGTATGTGGCCTGCCCTCACAAGAAAGACTGAATATTTTGGACAGCTGTACCAAAACCTAATTGAGTTCCTATTCACCTGTTATAAATCAGATTCCCTCCCACTGCTCAGCTCCCAAATGCTCTTTCACACAAAGAAAGTGCAAACACGTACATATAGATAACCGCTAAAAAACTGACAACAGTTCTTGTCAGAAAGCAGGTGGATTATAAATGAATTTTGACTGTTGCCATAAAAGACTTGATAGCATGACGAAAAAAAGATGCAGTACTATATAAAGATGAGGGCTTTTCGAATGTTCCTTTTTAAACCTCTGTGTTTAAAAAATTAATATTAGGGAAATATTTTCAGAATGTTACAGAAAATATACGGACTAATTTAGACTGAAGATTTCAGGTTTTTATTTGGTCAGGAATTTAGCTTGGCTAAATGCCTAAGAGGCCTAGTGTATGCAGAAAAGCAGACATGTCTCTGTCAGAGTCTGACATTTTCAGATGTTCCTTACACATCCCTGAAGTGGCTGCTTCCTCCCTGCAAGTAAGAAAATCCCTTTGAAACATGGAGGTACCATAGCATCCCACAGATGCAATACTTCCCAAATTCCTTCTGACTCACCTGCTGATGATCTCCTGCATAGACACACATGATGTGGGGCTGACAGCTTGTACAGTTTCAACTTTCCCTTTTATTTCCCCAGAGCACGCATACATTTTTCAAGATAGCATGTGAAAGTTTTTCTGAGTCATAAATTGCTACTTAGAGACCTTAGCTTGGATGATGGTTTTGGAGCAATTTGTGGTGTCAGTTGCTACCTTTTCTCAATAGCTACAGGACCATCACATACAAAGTTAGCTGTAAAGCAGTCAGGTTTTCTGTCTGCCCTCCAGAACAAACTGGTATATTTAGCTAACAGTCTCATAGATTTTTAGATTTCAAAATCTAAAACTTTGTTAAGTCAGAATGGACTTTACAATAGTTGAACATTTATCGTTTTAGTTAAAACTTGGTGAAGACATGTACCGTGCAAGCATGCTTAAAATGTTCATTAGTGAGCTCATGCATAAAGTGGTAAATTAAGCACAGAGCTTCAGGGAAGATGCTGGAGACTATTTGTCTATACAGCAACAGATTTGTCTTCCACAGTGTGCTCTATCCATCAATAAACTGATATACCAGTTTACTGAACTATTTTAACAATGAAAGTGCTGGTGTGCATGACTCACATTTTATTAACGTAATGACCGTGATGCATTCTATTTAGATACGCATCTCGTTGCTGAAGATGATCTTGGCGTGAGAGCAACAATATACCTATGCTATTCCAGAGCAGTACACAATCATAGAAAAGATACCTATTTGTGGACAAAAGAAATGCTCACAATCAAATAATTACAACTGCTACCAGAATGCAATCAAAACACATTACTAATAAGCACTAGAGTGCAACCCTTATGCAAATTATAGGTATGCACATGCCTACATATATAAATGAGGGGAATGGTTTCCAGGTTGTCTGAAAATAATTATTTAATCCATGTTTCTTGATTTTCTTTCCCCTGCAAAGATTTAAATCATCCCATTTCATACTTAGATGTATTACGAATTGCATCTTGCAAAGCAGATATTCTGATGTGATTAATCACCAATACTATTTTGAAAGAAAGCTATCCATGCTTGCAATTATTGCTGCTGCTGGCAACACACATGGAAGCACCTGGGCAGTGAGACTGGCACATGAGAAAAACCGAGGCAAGTTCTGCTCACCTTCCTCACACGAGTCGTTCCCAGTCAAAACATTGAATATAGAAGTGTGTGGAGGCGTGGAGAAGGGAAGGTCATGCAACCTTGTTATTTCTAGCATGTAAATTGAAACAGTAGTAAATTAAGGTGTGTGTGTGAGGTGGGGAGAAGTTGCACCCTCCTGTCAATGCAAGGTCCCCATCACAGCATAGACTCTACAGGCACCAGAGGCAATATCAAAACTCCCATCTGCTTCAAGGGCACAGGATTGGGCCCCAGGCAAGCAGGAAAGGTGAGCACTGCACTTTGAAGGAGCCCTTTAGCACCTCAAAAATTTGGCTGTTAGGATGAGTCTCTCTGTCTTAAAAAAGAATGACTGACGGGCAGACTGGGAAGGCTGCAAAATCCAGCCTGCAGAAGCCAGGTAGGAACACTACCCTCTGATTTGGCAGACAGAGCTAGTGACAGGCAGCTAAATCCCTGCAAGCAAAAGGGAAAAAGAGAAAACCCCCACAATTCAAGCAGCTGTTGAGGCAGCAACACGGACGAAATCCCAAAAGGGTCTCCCACGCAGGGTGCTCGATCAGGATCAATGTCCAGCTTTCAGCAGTGCACTTGTCCCAACAAGAAGTACTACCCAAGAAACACAAAGAAATGTGGGGTGGAATGCTTTCAGGTTACAAAACCAGAACCCTCTTGTAAACATGGAAGGTAAGAGAGTATTCTGAAGAGATATCAGTCATGCCTCCACACTGCATATGCCTGCTTTACATGGACAGATTTCATATAAATATATACATTGGACACATACAAATATATGAAATCTGTTCCTGCTTATATCATGCTCTAAACATAGGATTTATACAACTTTAAATATGTATATACGAGAATGAAAGAGAAATACATTCAGCTTATACGGCTTCAATTCAACAAAGCATGCAGAGCACACGAACTCTATATAAGTATTTCCAGATAGTGGCACATCTTTTCTTTTAAAGAGGTACATTAATCAATCTTAGCTAGCCTCAAACTGATGTTTATAGATAAAACCATTTAAAATGAACTATTGATGGAGTTTATTTTCTGTAGTGCTGGGAAAAGCTACAAACCATAAGTACGAAGGAGAGTCAAGTATTTAAAGGAGGTTTCAAGTTTGCTCCTTCCCCTGAATTTCAGCACAGTTGTGAAAGTGACAGTGAAATCATGTTGCTATTCAAAGAGTGAGCTGACAACATGTTTAAAGTTTAGAATAAACTTTCTTATTCCTTCCCTATCCGCTTGATTAGAAACATCTGTGCATCAGGGAGAAACATGACTCTTTAGACAGGGCTGCTAACCAAACCAAAATGGTTTAGCACACAAATCCAGGGGCTGGATTGCTACAGAGGAGGCCTGTAACATCCCCTAGAATTGCCTGTGTGCAAGCTACTGAATAAAGACAAAAATAGACTCTCTGGTGCAGGCAAACAGCAAGTCAACTATTTTTAACTCGGGTCTTCAAATGCATTTTTAAGTTGCTTATATTTAGGAGCAATCCCTCAAGCATCTACAGGCAGTTTGACTTGATGAATAGGCATGAAAAATACTTTTCACATGTTCTGCATATCACATGCATATCATATAAAAATAGAATTTAATTTCTCATTAGATTAAATGGATTTTAGGCACCCTGGTGAGTACGTTTAAACAAATTTTCATTAGTACAAACATATTTTTGCAAAACAAATTTGTGCCTACATAAATACAATTAAGCTGTTACTAGTCTCATGATATTGCTTTGTGGCAATCTCAAGAAATGAAAAAACAGTTAAAGTGCCTGCCTGTGGTCAACACACACATCACACACACACACCCTGGCTTGCCAACTGGTTCATATCTTCCAACTGTGTAAGGAAACAGCCATCTATAAAATAGCATCTATGACTGCAAAGCTGGCCCATTCAAATACACTGGATACTTAACTTCTTCCTTTTATAACTGCTGCTTGAAGACAGTAAAACACATTGCAAGAGGGGACGGGGTACTTGTAATAAGAATATCTGAGCTGCACAGCAAGCATGACTGAACAAGTATACAGCTATTTCTTATATCAGAGCCCACTTCTGCCAGCTGTGGGCCAGTGCTCTCTCCTGGCCCTTCTGCAGCTGCAGCGTGGGAAGCATTTTACAGCCCTGCAGAATTTATGGGAGGACACAGGGGTCCAGCATGAGCAACAAGTAGCCTCAGGTTGAGTGTCCTACTTTGTCTTCTACACAGAGGTGAGGAAAGCCAGCTGAATGCCAAAAGATGATCTCTGCTGAGGCTTTGTCTCCCAATTGATCTGCTTCTGTGGGTTTCTACATAGATGTTGTGTATTTCTTCTCATTAGTCACATGAGCAGTCCAGCATGGCAGCCCCTAGGTTTTTTTGCATGATTAATCATGCCAGCAGAACACCTATATACCTAAGCGTTCATGAATGACAGCTCTGCCTTCAAAACAGTAGAGAAAATTTATGTCCACAGTGAGGTCTGTTTAAAGCCAGCAGAAGCACTTACATGAGCAGAGAAAACAGAGAAGAAAAAGTTATGAATGTGAGGCAGCTCATTACTTTCTTGAATTGCTCTTTTTTCTCTCCCCCAGTCTCGAGAGAAGCAACCAACACCTCAGTGGGCACAGAAGCAACAATTTCTTCAAAATAAACTTAAGCAAAATGACCTATTCTCATCTCAGAAACAAATTTATAAATTGGTCTAGTATCATTAATCAGAAAAACAGAGGCCAAAGTCAACAAGCATGAGGTATGACTTACAAGCTGGGACACACCAGCAAGTGAAATACAAATCCCGTTGAACCACAAAGGAGTTTGGGTAGGCATTGAAGGGAGTCTAGATTTTACTAGCTGTGACTCCCCCGAACCCAAGATTTTCACAGAGTCCCATTTAGACAGGCCTGAATGCCTGTATCAGTTTTCATTCTGTAGACAGAACCTTCACCTTTAGAAGTACACTTTGCCAGCTTCTGTGCAGCTGAGGAATCGTCCTTGCCCATGGCCAACCTGTCTGATTATACAATAGCCTCATGATCACACCATTTAACTCCTCTCAGCCTTGGTCTGGTAACGCCTGTGGTAAACAGTACTGATTACCTTTTAAACAGGCAGCTTCCTTTCAACTTCAGAAAAAAAACATTCTTCCAAGTGCCACACATTTACAGCAAAATGCCTGCAGAGTTCAATTCCCACTAAGTCCAAGTGAATATCTCGGAGCTAAGACCTGTGGATAACCAAACGCAAAAGCATGGCTTCCTCCCACCTACACAGACACAGAGCAGCTCAGAGAAAGGATTTTTTCTGAAGATTCAAAGATGAACACAATACCAAAAATGTAACAGTGCAGTTCATTATTTATGCAAATGAAGAATGTTTGTTATAAGAAATGCTGCAGAATAACGAAGGAGGAGCATGCTTAGCTGCTGTAGGAGAGAGAAGCTGAACATTGGCTGCAAAAAGGAAAGGCTTGAGAAGAAGTGTATAGTTACTACTTCTTTTACATTCAGAGAAGTTTCCACTACAAGAAATGGATTTACTCCTAGGAGTAAGGACGTATTGTTCCCCAACCATCAGCGTTATTCACAATGTGACTCAAGACTAAGAAAATGCAGCTAAGCTTCAGCTGACCTCAAATTCATTTAAGCTAATGCACAGCAAAACCAGAGTCTATGTTTTCATTCGCAAAACTGCAGGGTGCCACGGAGCTACTTTATCTTGTCTGTTGCAAGCAGAAGCTGAGCAGATACTGCCTTGAAATGCAAACTGAAAACCCCAGCCAGTTCTGGACGGCTACGGCCAGTTGTGTTTGTGTCACCCTATGTTCTTGCCAATTGCTCATGGTCTCATCTGCCAGCCGCTTTCTGTGATGACCGGATCACAAACCCTGCGGGCGGACCGAGCAAGGCTCGGCCAGATATTTTCATCCCGAGCCCAGCGACCATCCTGCTCCCGCCGAGACAGCATCGGTACGACGCTGCAAGGCAGGGACCGAGGAGGAAAACCTTCTTTCCCTGCGCGCCCCTCGGCGCCGCCCGGCGTGCCTTCAGACCCGCCGCGGGGCAGCCGCGCCCGCCGCCGGCGCC
>JAYKAV010002914.1:658111-668834 GCA_035582835.1 Phoebastria nigripes
GCCCGGCGAGGGACCCCCGGCGGCCAGGGCTCTCCGCGGGCCGGCTGGAGCAGCCCCTGGCCCCCAGCCCACCGAGGCGGTAAACAGGGATCTTGTCCTTTCATCAGCGATTCTGTTTCGTTCCCCCGAGTTCTCCCTCGTCTGTTGTCTGCCACGCACGTCGCATGCTCCTTTCGTAAATCAAAGTGGATAGTGTTGCTCGTGGGTGGTCTGCAATAATTGGAGGTAGTTCACATGCTTCCTAACAAGTTCCTCACCGAGAAAACCCCGCCGAGTCTGCGCTATGCTCGATTGGGGCATAGATTTAAGCACGGGTTTCATACCCCCAATTACTTCTACATGAAGCACCCACAGGGCAAGAATTCCAGTCCCTGAATAGCTTTTAGTGTAACAGGACACAGTAGGCAAACAACAATAAAAGCACAGACAGAAAGATTCAGTATTGGAAGAGCTCGTTGAAGAACACAGATTTCTCACTTTTAAATGAAACCCCCCATCTGCTGGTTCATAGATTCCTCCCTGCCTCACAGGTGGGCCAACCTGACACTTTAGCTGGTTTTTCTGGGCCATGTCCAGTCAAGTTGTGAAGATGGCCAAGAGTGGAGAACCTGCAGCCTCGCTGGGCCCCCCTGCCTAGGCACTGAGCATCCTACCAGGGAAGAAAGGTTTCTTCCAGTCTCCTCTGAGTGCCCTATATCGCAATGAGTGTCTTCTGCCTTTGGTGCACCTCTGAGAAGAGTCTATCTCTGTTATCTCAGTGCCCTGCCATGAAGGAGCTCATGACAGCCAGAAGAGCTCCCTTTCACCGTCTTGTTCCCAAGCTGAAGAAAAGCACTTTTCGCTGCCTCTCCTGCCATGTGCCATGCTTCAGCTCCCTCTGCATCTCAGTGGCCTCCACTGGACTTGCTCCATTGGGTCAGTGTCTGTCTTAAGATGACCTGGGGACCCCAAACTGAACCTGGCATTTGACGATGCTGAACTCCAGGAGGTTCCCATCAGCCCATTTCTCTGGCTTGTCAAGGTCCTTCTGAAGGACCTCTTCTCCAGCATATCTGCCATTCCCCTCAGTCTGGGAGTATCTGCAGACTTGCTGAGAACACACTCTGTCCCATCATCCAGGTCATTAGTAAAGACATTACACAGTCTTGGCCTCAGTATCCGTATTTCAGAGGGACATCAGTAGTAAGCAGCGACAAGCTAGACTTTGTATTGCTGATTAAAACACTTTGAACGCCAAGCTCCAGTCAATTTTCCACGCATCTTCTAGTCCACTTATCCACTGCATATCCTTCCTGTATCCCTACCCAGTTGCCAGTTTTTACTGTATCTAAAGGCAAATCTAAAGTCTACAGTGTATGTGGTCAGCTTCGACCAGTGGCACACTATAATCAGGTATATGGGTATCTGAACTCAGAGTACAAGAAGTAATCTCCTGCCTCTTCCCCAGTACATGCACTACAGCATCAGGCTCCTGAATGAGCCCTTAGCAATGAATAAGAAGGGGAAAAACAAAGAATAATTTTCAAAATTTTTTGCTGAGAATACTGATTACTTCAATGCATCCCTAATTTGAGCAGTGCCTAACAAAGAGGTCTGATTTGCACTGAAATCTGTCATTGGAGCTCAGATATTTCTAGACAGCACAGCTTGCCGATAATTTTTGGCTTTCTGAGAAGTGACACCCTGAAACTTCCCTTTGTGTCATCTAGTCTCTCCCCTATCAAGCAGGCCACCCTAACTGATCACAGGCCAATGACCTAAATCCACCCTTGCTACATGATCTGACTCCTTGATTTTAATACCCAATCTGCTTGAGGTTCCCATGTCTCACCCTCTCATTTTAATAACAGAACTAGTGTTTATTCTTTAAAATATTGCACAACTAGCAGGAAGTGACCCCTTTGTATAAGAAAATGCTCTCATATATTTTTTTTTTCTTTTCACATGTATCTGCATTTTAAAAATAAAATTAAAACCAATTTCTCTCCTTAATGCCAGCTTGGGTTCACTAATTCAATCCAGAGCATTACTAAGCTTGTGTTACAGTCACCATCTAAGTAATTACTATTCTGGGGAAAAGTCTCAATTTAGGAAAGCATTTCAGTACATGTTTATGGTTAAACATGTGCTTAAACTTACAGCTATTCAACAAAGCACTGCAGCCTGTTCTTGAGCATGTGCTTAGATATCTTGCTGACTCGGGGCTTTAGTCTGGAGCAAAAAAAGCAAACCTACATTTGATCTTGCAGGCATAGTTAACAAAAGCACCCAGAAAGAATGACAAAAAATAGTCTTGTTTATAGCATGATTATAAAGCTACTTAAAGTGAATTCAATGCTCCCTGCACATCTGTGTAATAAGAAGTATGGATCACATAAGTGGATATTCCTGTGGCTTTTACAAAATCGCTGCATAGCTTCATGCAGCTGGCAAAATCAAAGCAAATGCTCAGTACAACTTCCAAGGCTTCAGTACATGTACCTTTCACTCTCTGGTTGACAAGGAAGCCACAGCTTTTGTGTCAGCTCTAGTGGTACAACTCAGCAAGCCATTTGCTTGATTAGCAATGGTGAGCAGATAACAAGAAACAGGTCCTGACAAAGCCTCTTGCATCTCAAGGGTTTTATGAACAGTTGTCAAGACTTCTGCATCATTAAGTTGATCTAGGCTCATATGCTCAGAACAAGTTTGAAACTTCAAAGCCCTGTGTAACCCATGTAAGTGTGTGCTGACAACAAGGATCAGACAAACTCCAGACATACACATGCAACAAACTACCGTCATACTTCTGTTTCTAAATACCAGGCTTGCTGCAGAGAGCAATGTCTGTGTTTTACGAGTAGCTCTTTGTAATTCATGCCAGCCATCACAAAAGGGTGCTTAGTCCCCCTCACAAGCTGTGTCAACACAGGCAGATTGCAGGACTTTGATTCCTTCTGCCCTTTTGTAGGATCTATGAACAACACACAGAGGAGCAACATGGAAAGAGCACAGGTCAAGCAGGTGCTGACCGTCTCTCCCTGTGAACCTGCATTTGGTAGTGGTAGCTCTGGATGGGCTGCAGCACCAGCAGTAGGAATTTTCACCATGCTGTGTCCTGACTCAGAGAAGCTGCCTAGCCCTTATGCATGGTTGCTTCGAGTGTAAGGGGAAAATACGCTGATTCTTACAAGATGCTCAGTGTCTGGAAGAACTGAACCACCACCCCATTCAGCATCCTTCAGGCTGAAACTTTTCCACCCCCCCATCAGCAGACCTAGAAAAGAGCCTAAGTCCTTAAGATCGGAGTTATTTGCCTCTTTTGGTAGCTACTATGTACTCGCTGCCATCTTCATCAGCTTATTTGGCTCTCTGTAATGTTTTAATTTGATGGCATTCAGGAACAGGAATACTTCACGCTTACAAAAAAAAACCTGAGGCCTAGTTTCAACAATGTGTGATTAATGGCAGGCAGCACTGGGAGCCGAAATATCTCTGGCACAAAACTCTCAGATTTTTTTCAGCTGCTTTCATGAGAGTGAAGCAGCCACATCAGTTATCAATTACAACAAAGGTTAAAAGCAGCACAAAAGCAGGGACTTCTTTAGGTTACAGGAGAAAGTGGCCAGGGTCCCTCTACAGCACACATATGCTATGCTTTCATTGTTTTAGGTGAGAACACAAAAGTAAACATAATAGTTTATGCATGTAGGAAAAAGCATTGGGGGAGGGGGGGCCAAAAAAGACCAAGTGAAAAAAGGAGAAGCATCCAGTTTTCCCTAAAGAAAAATGAGTATTCACACAGTGTCATGCCAAGCCCTGGTGCTACAGAGTGATGAAGCAAGAAGCACATGAATTCTGCTTTTTGAACTCTTCTCCTGCAGCAGAATGACAGTAGCAGAGATGGCCACACTACAGCAAGGAATATCTGGGGGAAGGCTGAAGACCAGCCTTGTATAGAGGGACTTTAATTGCTTTTGTTCATTTTTCAGCACATTTTCTAATAGGAGATTCTGAACCAAGTGTTCTGTAGAAACATGGAAGTGGCAAGGAGTTGTCCCTTGTGAGCTCAGGCAGCCGTGTCAAGATAATCTTTTTTAATAATCATTCTGAGCTCCATTTTAACAGAAGCTTTGGGGTCTTTGGCCAAAATATTTCCTTTGGAAAGCTATCCCACAATCTTATTTCTCTACCAGTAAGGAATTCTTCTAACTTGCAGCCTAAATACATACTTGGCACCAGAACAACAATTATAACCTGGCTGATACCATTCTTTATCTGAAATAACTCTGTTCTCCCCTCTTCCTGCTCCTTAGTGCTTATGAGCAATTCGGCATTGTCTCTAAGTCTAAATCATCATGGGGCAAAAAAAGACAAGATATTTCAACCTCCTCCTCTAACAAGGATCATTCCTCCATTCTGATAATTGTTCTACCAGCTTTCCCCACCTTGATCCAGTATCAGTCTGATGGTTTTTGGGACACACACCAGTGGCTGGTGGCCAAGACCCCTCCCTGCCCCAGTCACTAGCACTGAGACCCCACTCACTTTGGTAGCTGACACCACAGGCCTGGGGCACCCACACCCCTGGTCTGACTCCAGTTGCTGGCACCAAATCCATCATTCCAGTCCCCCCAGTACCTGGCACTTAGTCCTTGCAGCACCCATGCACACAGGATAGAGAGTGAGAATATGCAGTTAGCTAAGGAAGGATTTAATAAGAAGGTAGGACAGATTGCAGTGATCAGGCACCAGGCTCAGTCAGACCAACGTACTGACCAGTCTCGGCTTACATGCAACCTGCTCCTTTTACACCCCTTTCTGTCTACCCCCCCACCCCTTTTTCCTCCCTGAATCCTGTCTGATGCACATTGCCTCAGCAGCTGGCACAGTCCCACCAACCCCTCCAGCATCCAGCACCCTCAGGTTCTCATCCTTATCAGTTGCGAAGCTCCAGTTTGCCTGCAGTTTCTTGATACCCCATCAATTACTGTGATTGACCAGGTTTGTTTCTCATCTTTGTCACCGTTACATTTGCCTGTCACGTTTGTGTCTCTGCTTGTCTTGTTCATGACTTCCCCCTTTTCCTTAGTATCCAATATGACAAGGTGTTTGACCAGGTAATCACTTCACAGATTCTAACTCCAGATCTCTTACATCCTTCCAAGACCTTGTGCCTCCTTCTTTCTTAGTCTCTAACACAGATAAGATAATTTAAAACCAGGGAGAAATTGAGGTTTCATGGGAGGTGTTCCCCAATTGGACAGCAAGATTAGAAGGGAGGCAAGCATGGGAAAGGCCTCAGGAGTGCAGCTCCCTGCTCGTTCAGCCTGAAGAGACTTATATTTGGGATTATTGAAATGTCCTATTTCCATGAAAATTGTCAAAATAGTTCAACATTTATACACGCACACATACACTTTGTCACAATTTCGCTTCTTTTTTTCATCCTGACCCAGAACAGAAATCTACATTTTTACCCATCACTGTAGCTTGAGTTTCCCAAACAGCTCCAGTTACTTTATTACAAGGAGTAACTAGACCTCTTCATTTTTCATTACATCTTTGGGACTAGGAATGACATAAAAAAGGAAGAGACAGAGACAAAGAGTAAGAAGATAAAGAATATCCCTACAGACTAGAAATCTAACCAAGTGTTTGTCTGAATCATCTTCTTAGCAGCAGCTCACAAAGTGTTTTCGTTGTAGTCTGTATTCTTGCTTTTGAAGAATTATTTTGAATGGAGAATTAATTTGAAATGTTCACTGGAGTTTTTTCAAAACATGAATTTCCTGCAATACCTTCTAAGGAAAACACCCAACAGGCTGAGCTTCATTAGAACTATTTTCAAAAGAAACGTGTAAAAAAGGTATTTGCAGAAACTTCTTGTTTCTTTGTACCTCATTGTGAAACACAGTAGAGCAGTAACAGGTATAAAATAAATTATGTGTGCGCAGCACAGAACTGCAGTTGCAAACTCCTTCAACACGCTGCATACACCTGTTCCAAAACCACCAAACAGCATTTTGGTTTAGGGTCTTTTTTCCTGGGATTACATGCATTAGCTTTGCCAGAGGCAAAGTTAAAATGATAATGTTCATTGGTGGCATGTGATGGTGGCAGAATGATGCTGCTGTTTGCCACAACAGTTAGTCTGACTTAATATGAGCTTTATGATGGCAGCGTAGATGTTTACGAATGTGACATTAGAAGATATGAGATGACCCAGTTGAAACGCATGTGACCTTTTATCTCCCTCTGGTGGCTACATAGCAAACCATTAGTCGACTGCTGCCTCTGAGCTGGCAGAGCCAGCCTGTCTGCTCAGCCAAACCCACTTTGTATATTCACAAACACTAAGGGTTCAACCCAATGGTAGCTTTGTCTCGGGCATCTTGGAAAGTGTTGGTACTTGAGGGTTTTGACTGCTTGGAGCTGCATGTCTCGGGTGAGGTCCCTTCCACAGCAACCAGCATTCTCACCCCTGTGTATTTCCACGTCCCCTCTAGAAGCCATCCATGGAACAAAAATCCGAGGAGTCTTTGGCTCAAAAATTGTCCATATGTGGAGCCTCAGCCCAAGAATTATTCCTTGCCTTGGCAAAGGCGCCTTATTTGCTTTGTCCAAGATGCAAGGGCTGTTAGTCTGACAGATTACAGAAGAAAATGCAACACCAAGAACCATTTCTCCTTAGCATATTAATTGTGTTTCCTTTCCCATAGCAGACAGAGAAAAATGCTTTTCAAGTATAGTATTTTATGCTACTGACAGGAACAACCTGTTAGTATTTTTATTTTTGCAACAGAGAAACAGATATACGCTCTGTGTTTGATAGCTGCTGCAAAACAAATGCTCAGTGGTGAGGTTCTAAACTTATCTTCACCTTTCCTGGACACTGATATCTCTGTAAGAATATTGTGTCGTAGAAATGCAGTTTCCAAAGTATCTGTTCTGGTTTTGAAGTCTCACAGCACTTTGGATCTGCTCATCACTTTGTAAAGGGATTGATGTGGAACAGGCAAACATGGGAACTCCTGTTCATTTCAAGTCTAAATCTGAATGTGATACCAAGGGTAGAGCACAGTCTTCCAAAGGTGGGCTTCAGGATGCAGCATATATTGTAATGGCACTAAAATAAAAATATGCTTTTCTCATTAATTTTGCTAGAGACAGAAGCCCATGCACCTCATCAAAGAATGAACACAAGACACCGCAAAAAGACCCTCCTTCTCAAATTGTGACAATGGTAAATGTTTTCTTCTCCCTGTGCAACTCACTTTAGCTAGAGCTGATCCCCTTGTTTATTTCCCTATGGGAAGAGGAGAAGAGCAGTTTCACACCTTTAATCCATGCCCAGGAGCTGCTCATATATTATATGTTGTTAGTGCTGAATTGAACTTGGGCAAGGTGGATGACTCCTTAAAAAAAAAAAAAAACAAACCTTTGGAGGCTGCCAAGCTTACTACTTTGATTTCTCATTGAGCAATTTCAGCAAGAGGAGAGGCAGAAAGAAGACTCTTCTAAGAAAAAAGAGGCATTTTCTACCAGTTTCAGCAACAGCAGACAAATTTCCTGTGACTAGGCAACAGAGAAAGGAGGAAAGAAACACACTTAACCTCAGATATTAGGAAACTGAGGGAGCAACTGGAAAGGGCAACCTGTCATGCTTGTTCCTATGTTGGCTATAAAACAGTTACAAGAACAAAAAAATGGATCTTTTCACCTGAATATGGTACTTAGGTGTTTGCATTTGGAGAAAATCTGTCCTATTTACTTGTGTTTAGACCAGTTTATACAAAGTAATTTTTAAAAGCTTGTTAGTGGTGTGGGGTTTTTTTCCTAAAACCTTCTTGGCAATTAAACTCCATGTGGCTTTCTATACATCGGGATTTGGATTCACTGCCTGCCACTATGCATGTTTGACTACAAAGTGGTTTCCCTCTGACTGCCTTCAAGCAGAGAAACGCACCCATGCAGTTGTCTTTATCTTGTTGTAATATCACTCACTTTTTTCATGCATAAAGTGTCTAAATTTAAATAAAAGTGCAAGTACCTGAGAAACAAATAAGAACTGATGCTCAGTTACATTAAAATCCTTTGATGCAGGCAAGATGTAGAAACATTCTTGTGTAAGTGAGAATCAGGCACATACTTTGAATGTGAAACAACATTGGTTTATAATGGGCCTGAGACTGCTTTATACAACAGGAGTCACATTCTCAGCTAGACAAGGTTCTTGCATGCAACAGCAAAGGCTTGCATCAGGCCCCTAAGGACTTCAGTGGGACTGAGCTAAAGCCATGCGCTGACACGGTTCTATGCAGAGCTCTGAATCTCATACGATTCTTAAGAACTGTATTACATTCTTGAAAAAAATATATTATACACTAGTCAAAGATCTGTGTCACCTGTGATTGTCATGCATGTCAGGTCCTGCTTCTGTACCAATTGCCTGTGTTCACAGAGCATGTGACTCTATCATTCTGTTTTTCTGCCTCCTTAGAGGCTCAACTAAAAAATGTTTAGTCTCAGCTAATTTCATTTCTTGACTTAAACAAGCAGAATCATAAGGGAAACAGCACAATGCTTTTTTTCCCTGAGTGACCTCTTTTTGAGTACAGGCCTAGAGGTATGAACTTCCAAGTGCTGCTTCCGATCCTTGCGCTTGTCCTTTGTTGGAAGATGGGTGCAATAACAATAGTAAGAGAACCATAGCTTCTTTATCAGCCTGCTACATGAATCAGCTATTTAATATCTGAAAAGCACTTTTAGCCATAAAAAAGTACAAAGGATTCTGATTTGTATGTGTTCCTCTTACTCTTTAAGTAAGAAGACTAAGCGTCCTTCTCAAACAGGACAAGAATGCATGCTTAAGGACAAAAACAGTAATGTAGGCTGATCAGCCTACCAGTATGCAAAAGTGGCACATGACCAAAACTTGACTGCGTTTTTACTATATCATGAAGTTATACATAAATTTACATACCTTTTTTTTAACAGATTAACTCACTAAAGGGCTAGGTGCTAGCAAAACTTAAGTGTCTGCTTATTGGAAGTCCACATGAATATGAAATCAGTTGAAATGTTGTGCTTCCTTAGCAGATCCCAGTCTAGCATGGTATCTAATGGTGTACTTAAGGACAAACACAGTCCTACTGGAGTCAAAAAGGTACGGAGTTAAATGCATTAACTGCTTTGCTGAGTTCTGGAAGGGACAAAGTGGGCAGCTCCCATGGAAAACCTCCCTGCATGTAGAACTCTCCCTTGGTCCTTGAGACATGCTGTGTGGGTTAACCCAGCCCAGCCCAGAACTGAGGTGGAGCACTGCCTTCCTTGTATCCTCCCCTGTGTTCCCATGGTGGTCACAGGAATTTCAGTGGAGGACAGTGGGGAACAGCACTGAACCAAGGGTTCAAAGTCAGACACTCCTGCAACAAAATAGCTCATGCTACTGATGAAGCGAGAAAAGAGGCAAAGATATGGGATGAGCAGGTGAATGCTGCTGCTCTTTTTTTCTTTTTCTTTTTTTCCAAATGAGAAAAATGTGTGACGAAGTGACAACTTCTAGAGAAAGGTGAGATGAGTAGGTAGGGAAACATGTATTTAGAATCATAGAATCATAGAATCATAGAATCGTTAAGGTTGGAAAAGACCTCTAAGATCATCAAGTCCAACCGTCAACCCAACACCACCGTGTCCACTAAACCATGTCCCTAAGCGCCTCATCTACACGTCTTTTAAATACTTCCAGGGATGGTGACTCCACCTGGGCAGCCTGTTCCAATGCTTAACCACTCTTTCAGTAAAGAAATCCTTCCTAATGTCCAATCTAAACCTCCCCTGGCACAACTTGAGGCCATTTCCTCTCATCCTATCGCTAGTTGCTTGGCAGAAGAGACCAACACCCACCTCGCTGCATCCTCCTTTCAGGTAGTTGTAGAGCACGGTAAGGTCTCCCCTCAGCCTCCTCTTCTCCAGGCTAAACAGTCCCAGTTCCCTCAGCCGCTCCTCGTAAGGCTTGCTCTCCAGACCCTTCACCAGCTTCGTTGCCCTCCTCTGGACACACTCCAGCACCTCAATGTCCTTCTTGTAGTCAGGGGCCCAAAACTGAACACAGTATTCGAGGTGCGGCCTCACCAGTGCCAAGTACAGGGGCACGATCACTTCCCTACTCCTGCTGGCCACACTATTTCTGATACAGGCCAGGATGCTATTGGCCTTGGCCACCTGGGCACACTGCCGGCTCATATTCAGCCGGCTGTCAACCAGCACCCCCAGGTCCTTTTCTGACAGGCAGCTTTCCGGCCACTCTTCCCCCAGCCTGTAGCGTTGCATGGGGTTGTTGTGGCCAAAGTGCAGGACCCAGCACTTGGCCTTGTTGAACCTCATGCAGTTGGCCTCAGCCCATCCATCCAGCCTGTCCAGGTCCCTCTGCAGAGCCTTCCTACCCTCCAGCAGATTGACACTCCCACCCAGCTTAGTGTCATCTGCAAACTTACTGAGGGAGCACTCAATCCCCTCATCCAGATCATTGATAAAGATATTGAACAAGACCGGCCCCAAAACGGAGTCCTGGGGGACACTGCTCGTGACCGGCCACCAACTGGACTTTGCTCCATTCACCACAACCCTCTGGGCCCGGCCGTACAGCCAGTTTTTTACCCAGCGAAGAGTACACCTGTCTAGGCCATGAGCCGCCAGCTTCTCTAGGAGAATGCTGTGGGAGACAGTGTCAAAGGCTTTA
>JAYKAV010002914.1:669879-708811 GCA_035582835.1 Phoebastria nigripes
TTCATGGTCGCTAAGCCCAAGACGGCCTCTGACCACCACATCTCCCACCAGTCCTTCTCTGTTCGTAAACAGCAGGTTGAGCGAGGCACCTCCCCTGGTAGGCTCCCTCACCAGCTGCATCAGGAAGTTGTCTTCCACACACTCCAGGAACCTCCCGGACTGTTTCCTCTCTGCCGTGTTGTATTTCCAGCAGACGTCCGGGAAGTTGAAGTCCATGCTTTTAAAGAACTGTTCTTTTATAGTAGCTAGCAGAAGGAAAACTGTGCAAGGCTATAAAACTCCCTTGGCAACATGCCTGAAAACCAGTGTAGTTTTTTCTGAACACGAGTCAGTTTGTACCACACACTGGACTTAGAGCTTTACCACACTGCAGATCTACCCCACAGCTATGCTGCACAGAGCAGCAATCTCTGTCAGCTTAAGAGTACCCATGCTGCATGCTCTGAACTAGCAGCAAGGGGTAGTTTTCTTCCTCCATGTACTGGGTCCAGTTGGGGTTGAGTTCATTTTCTTCATAGCAGCCCAAATGGTGCTGTGTTTTAGATTTGTGATGAAAATAGAGTTAATAACAAAAACACCAATGTTTTAGCTATTGCTAGATAGTGCTTGCTCATCGTCTCTGTTTCTCACTCTGCCCTCCCCCAGGGAGTAGTCAAGAGATAGGCAAGAGGTTGGGAGGGGAGAGCTGGGACAGCTGACCTGAATTGACCAAGGAGATATTCCATACTACATAACACCATGCTCAGCAATAAAACTGGGGGAGGGGAGTTTTGTCCTAAGTAGCCATTACTCAGAGACAGGCTGGGCATCAGTCTGCTGGTGGGAGGTGGTGAGCGATTGCCTTTGCATCACTTGCTTTTTTCCTTTTTTTTCCTTTACTTATTAAACTGTCTTTACCTTGACCCATAATTACTTTTTTTTCCACTTTTTCCCTCCCGATCCTCTCCCCCATCCCACTGGGAGGTTGGAGTGAGTGAGCGAGTGGGAGAAAGCTTAGCTGCTGACTGGGATCAATCCACCACACCACAAAAGCAGGCCAAGGATAAGTATTGGTTCAGTGAATCTCAGCAGGCTTTTTGTTGGTCCAGGTGGGTGCTTGGGGAGAAATTGCATTATATTCAGACTCCTTTCATTTGTTCTTGCATGAAAAGGTATGTTACAGCCATGCCTACTCTTCCAGCTGATGGGACTTATCTTCAGTCAGATCATAAAGGGCTTCTTCATCTCCCCCTGATCTAACCAGACTTCCATCAGGTCCCTTCCTGCTTAGAATGTTCTTGTTTCTTTCAAAGAAACTTTCAAAAATCTGTCCCAGTGCTGACACACGTGTCATCACAGCAGACACATTGTAGGTGTTCAACAGGACCAGCCTGCAAGTGTCACCCAGGCTCAAAAACACTTCTCCTTGGCAGGAAAATCCAGCCACAAGACAGCTTTGAAGATAAAAAGCAAGCATCCTCAGTAGAACAACCCACCTGCTTTCTTCAGTTCCAGCACTCCACTGAGATGTACAGAGGTTTTAAAGGGAAAATCAGGTTTTCACTGCATCCTTACTAAGCCAAGTTGACACTCAGAAATAAATTAACTACAGATGCCACAGAACTAGTCTGCCTAAGTCATGTCCTGCTTGATTTGGAAAACCTAACTGATAAGGTACTAAGTATAATTATATTTACTTTGGCTGGAAATCTCTTCTTTTCCCATGGAAACAGTAGCAAGAAAGATATACATAATGAAATTCAGCATTTAAATAAAAATCTGTAACATTAATCATACATCATCATGCTGTATTCAAATATACTTCAGCTTATCTCCCGTGCAGTGGTTTGTTTTGCCCTTTAATACCATGAACAAGTGAAGTACTTGCCTAACAAGAAACAATTTACCAGAAAAGCAATTGCTTTGAAAGCATTCTTTCTGACCAAGATTTGTTGTGTCTGCCTTCTCTCATCCTATTTTGGCTGCTTTGATTTTCTCACCTGACACAAAAGATTGGTGTTCAGCTAGCAGATTTATTGGTGGAAGTGAACTGACATGATTGTCTTTCTGTGTAGGTGAGAGCCAGGACCGAGAGTACTTACTCCAATCCTGTGCATCAGAGGGAGTGAAGAGTGCCACCAGTTTCTGCAAATCTATCCACGTCCCTGAGGTGATGAGTTATGGGGGAGATGTCTGACTGCAGAAAATTTCATATGCCTCCATCAAGCACTCCAGAGGTCCATCCACTTGCTGGTGATTTGGGAAACAAGCAGGCTCTGGTAGGTTACTGGTTCTATTTCTGCAAGACGCTGCTTATTGCTAACTAGCATGCAAACACGCTGCTCTGGGGGAAGAGAAGCAAGACATTATCAAGCCAATGCTTGTGTTCCACCACACTTTAGCTGGGGAGCTGTGCCAAAAACCTTTCTTTAGGAGATACACGTGGAACTTGTTGTCATCACAGCAGTACACAATGGCAGAAGGGGGTGCAACATATACAGCCCCACCACTGAGACACATAAAAGTCCTGCAAACACAGCAGAAGGGACACTTTAGTACTACAGTAACACAGGAGAGCTTTAGGAATTTAAACATGATCTCAGTGCATGCAAAGCAAGAAGAAGAGATGTGTAGATGTGGCACTTGGGGACATGCTTTAGTGGTGGACTTGGCAGTGTTAGGTTTACGGTTGGGCTCGATCATCTTAAAGGTCTTTTCCAACCTAAATGATTCTAAGATTCTATGATTCTACGAGAAAACATTCAGTAGCAAAGGAGAGCAAGCCCTTGATCAAGCTGCTCACCTAGGCTTCCCCAAAATGGAAGAGAAACTCCTAAAGAAAGCAGAAGAGCTCTTGCCTCCTTCCACTAGGACACTTTGCTTAGTCCCGGGTAAGGTTGAAGCCGCAAGAACTATCACTCCAGTTGCCCAAGCAACAGATGATCCATGACAGCTTAAGAATATGTGGAAGGTGAAGGCTATGTGACATTTCTCCTCTCTACCACCAATCTCATGGACTCACAGAGGTATAGTAGGACAATAGCTGAAGAAAGCAAAGGAGTCACGATGTACATTGCATTTCCTGGCACTGCTCTTGTTGTCCAAACAGACAAAAGAGAGCCCACAAGATGTTGTTCTTCAAATCAGGCCTTGAGACACTTTTGAAAATGGTATTTGAAAATTAATTTTTTACAAAGCACCCACAAAACATAGGACTGTTTCCCTCCATCCCCAGAAACTGAAATAACTACTTCAAGCCTGAATTTTTCTTGTTATCCAAGTACAGGTCCTATGTATTAGACATATAGTAGTTTTTAAATTGACATTTCATTCACTTGGTTGAAAGCAAAGAATGAAACATTCATTTCCCTGTGTAACTGAGGCTTAGTCTTTTTCCTGTGATGAAATTTGTGACCTGGGCTTGAAAGGCACTAGTGCGAGGCTTTAGTTTTCAGGGAAGCTACCTGGATGCAAAAGCAGAGTGTTGGTTCTTGAGTCCCTTTCAAGAAACACCAAATTGGCCCCTTTCTAAAAAGAGCAGCAATTGTTCTTTTAGGACAACCACAGAAGAGCCAGACAAACAAGACTTGGTCACAAATGCTTGACTGTCAGGAGACTGTCAGGGCTAAGACTGTTTGTCTAAATAGGGGAAGATCTTTGTCCCCTCCAACTTCTTAAGTCTAACTTAAAATGTCTAGTGAGATTTAGGTGGGATACTCACATCAGGTAGGCTCCTTGAAAAAGGGCCGATTAACCTTTTTAGAGTGCATATACTGGATGATCAACGTAGCAAACAGTACTAATGGAGAAAATGGCCAGATCATACATTAAAACAGAATATTGGTCACAAACCATATAATTTTCTGAGAGATGAAAGAGTTAAATTTTTTCCAACTTTTGGGGGAGAGAGAGAAAGAAGAACCTTATCTGAATAAGTTTTGGCTTACATGAATTTCTTTCTTTTAAAAAAAGTACAAAGAGAGTATTGCAGATCTGACTTCCCAAGCCTTCAGTCCCTTAGATTAAATAGCTTTAGGAACTGGAAGTCCATGTAATTTTGGTGTATTCTGAATTGCACTGATGTCAGAAAATGCTATGGTCAGTTGATAGAAGGTGTGCCAAATAGCCCTAAATTATTACTTGTACAGACTGCCATTAGAAAGAAAGGAAGTTTCTCTGCTGTCATTAGTGACTGTAAAAGCTTATGCCCCAAAACCTGAAAGGATTATGCAGGGACATCATTTCTCTGCCTAGTTTCCTCCTCCCTCTCCCCACAACAAAGCCATTGGACTACAACTGTACCATGATCTCTGCCATCCCACCAACAACAACCAGAACCAGTAACTCAATATTAACTGTTAAAACTTCAATACCCATCCCATCCACCACGTGGCTTCCCTTTACCATCTCTGTGGACTTCTTCCTACCACACATTCATATCCAACGGGATATCAAGTTCTTCTGAAACCAACTAATTAGGACTGCAACAGCTGATGCTTCCCCCATCTTCAGCCAAAACTGAACACAGTATTCAAGGTGCAGCCTCACCAGTGCCAAGTGCAAAGGGACAATCACTTCCCTAGTCCTGCTGGCCACACTATTTCTGATACAGGCCAGGATGCTATTGGCCTTCTTGGCCACCTGGGCACACTGCTGGCTCACATTCAGCCAGCTCTCGACCAACACCCCCAGGTCCTTTTCTGCCAGGCAGCTTTCCAGCCACTCTTCCCCAAGCCTGTAGCGTTGCATGGGGTTGTTATGACCCAAGTGCAGGACCCGGCACTTAGCCTTAATATATATATATTAAATATAATGAACAGAAACACGGGTAGCTTCACAGCATGAGGAGCTTCATGGGGAGCTCATAGGGCCACAAAAATGATCAGAGGGATGGAACACCTCTCCTATGATGAAAGGCTGAGAGAGTTGGGATTGTTCAGCCTGGATAAAAGAAGGCTCCAGGAAGACCTTATTGCAGCCTTTCAATAGTTGATGGGGGCTTATAAGAAAGATGGGGACAGATTTTTCAGCAGGGTCTGCTGCGATAGGACAAGGGGGAATGGTTTCAAACTAAAAGAGGGTAGATTTAGACTAGATATAAGGAAGAAATTTTTTACAATGAGGGTGGTGAACCACTGGAACAGGTTGCCCAGAGAGGTGGTGGATGCCCCATCCCTGGAAACATTCAAGGTCAGGTTGGACGGGGCTTTGAGCAACCTGATCTAGTTGAAGATGTCCTTGCTCATTGCAGGGGGACTAGATGACCTTTAAAGGTCCCTTCCAACCCACATTATTCTATGATTCTATTGATTCTATTGGACATGAAGAAAGTGCAAACTTGGTGTATTTTTCACTGATACTAACGCAGCAATTGGGAATGCTTAGGGACCAAGGCTTCAAAATTTCTTCCATTATTTGCTTTTAAGCAAATTGTAGAGCTGTGTCTCTGAAGTGTTGAAACATTTTCTCACAAATGTTGAGAATTAGAACATACAGGGAAAAAAAGAAAACCTGTGAAATCCTCTCTCCTCCTGCTAGACCTACAGAGTAGGCCCAGGTGGGGGGAGGTGGTATTGGCTCTCCGGTGAGTTAGCCAGCATCAGAGTCCCTCTAGCAGAAGGGAGCAATTAACAGTTATGCCTGAGTGGTCGCCTGTGGAAACAGAGCAGGAGAATGGAAGTACGCACTACAAACCACTGAGCTGCTCAGACATGGGACACAGGAGGACATCTGGGGAGGGAGAGAGAACAGCAATTCTTCACCCCTTAGTACTTCACCAAGTGGTTATCATGCAAGTGTACATTTGGTGTGGCATGTGATGTGCTATATATATTGTAAAAAGCTTGACTGTGAGCCAGCTACCTAAAGCTCTGCTGACATCTGGTGCTGAACAGAAAATGAGTATGAGTTTTTCAGTGCAATTAACTTCTCAAGTTTGAAGCAGTATCTTATGGGACAAAAGCTGCATTTCTTCAGTCCATCTCCCAAGGCAGCAGTCTTCCATACAGCCTGCCTTGCATGCACTCATGTATAGACAGTCTCGGTTCAGACAGATCCTCTTTAGGAATATTTGAAGTGAACAATGAGCTGGCAACTGAATGTCACATATTAATCAGTGGGGACATCTGATTTTTGCCAAGATTTGAGTTCCTCATAGAACATAGAGTTGATTTTGTAATTGAAGATCACCTAAACTGGGATACATTTTGTGGCTTGCAATATACTTCTTGAGAGAACTGACTAAAATACAAAAAATACTTGTAAGTTTCCTTTTCAAAATCTGGTGTGCTTTAACCTTCAGTGTACTTTAAAAAAGAGTCTAAATTTGAGCAGGGAAGATTCTGCGGATCTCGAAGTCTAAAATTTCTTTCCAAGTTTGGGATCTTAATTTTTTTTTCATTAGACTTGTCTTCTTTACTGTGAAACCTGCCCTTTGCAGTATTAAAAGATTTGTCCCAATGTTATCTATGCTCAGCAAGCCTTTGCTTGTAATGCAGTGTCCTGTAAATAAAATGTAAAACAAAACACTTAATTCAGTAATGCAAGGACTTAGTGTAGGAAACACCACAGTGGCACATGACAAGAATTGTTCATTAAAGAGAATTTTTGTAGGCTTGGGCCTATTCTTCAAGAGTTTAAAAGCAGTAAAGGAGATTTTCCCTTTTCTACTTTGTCCCTTGCAAATAATTCATTATCAGTTGCATCCAATAACATAATACATAATTTACTGGTCAGACAATGATCCATCTAGTATCTTCTTTCCAGCATCCAGTAGCAGATACTTTGGATAAAATGAAAAACTGCCATAGACTGATATTCCCCTCAGTATCCACTCTCAAATTCCAGCTATCAGTGGTTTATGAGCTAAAACTAACCCTAACAC
This sequence comes from Phoebastria nigripes, assembly GCA_035582835.1. Lineage (NCBI taxonomy): Eukaryota > Metazoa > Chordata > Aves > Procellariiformes > Diomedeidae > Phoebastria > Phoebastria nigripes. The sequence goes on from JAYKAV010002914.1 coordinate 676,742, forward strand.
TAAAACCTATTCCTCTTTCCTTAGCAGGTCTAACAGCTCCACTAATTCAGCTTATTCATTTTTTAACTCTTTTACACATTTGGCCAACATGATGACCCATGACAAGGAGTTCCATAGTTTGTCTCTACATATTTATGTTTCAGAAAAGTAAGAGAGAATCCAAGAGAGATGTTATCTGTTTTTATAGCCATAACATCCTCGTCTCCAATAGCTAGGGCTGGGTAAGGGTTTCTAGATAATACTTTTGCACAAAAAGCATCAACCATTTTAACTTTGCTAGTGAGTTAGCCAGAACTTACGCTTCCCTTTCGATTTTGATTCTCCACCCATTTCTGTAGGTCTAAACACAGCAGCTGCCAGGAACAGAACTCAAGATGATTTGTAAATCAATATTAATTTTTTAACATTCCATTTTTTTTAAGACAATCTCAGAACAAAATTATTTCAAAAGAGCTCTTAATTTGTACTGCTCCTGTAAACTTCCAGAAGGCATGAAATTGGTTAAATATATCAGTTAACCAAAAAAACATTGCTGGAAATGTTTCCATCTCCCAGAAAACTGTCTTTTTTTTCCTTTCTAAAGAAAAAGGGTGAGCTATCTGCCTTCAGTTGTTGAAGCTCATGTGTTACACAACCATGCAGGATGAAATTACACAATTTAGTGCAAAACGGCCTGAAACAAAAGCCAGCACTATTTCTGTTTAGGAAACTTGTGACACATAATAGAAACATATTAAATAGACTGGATGGGTATAATCTATCTGGATTTTAAAGAGTTTGTGAGGGCCTTCCATGGAAAATCTTTGAGGAAAACGCATAGGCAGGGAAGGGAAAGGGGAAGTGCTGTGACASATAAAACTAGTCAGGAGAAGACAGATCAAGCCATGGGAATGAACAGCCAGCCCTCAACATGGCAAAGCATATCGTGTATTCAGGCATGGTTTGCATCATGAAGAAGTTAGTTAGGACATAATAGTTAAGGCTGAACTAAGTCTGAATCATTGCTTTGAAGTGCAAAWGAACCGTTATGTGTGTGGCAAAAAAAATACTCTCCCCTAAATTATATTGCTATTGCTTTAGCTAGAAAATGAGCTTCAAGTCAGTTTACAAATAAACCCAGGATTTGATTTATGAAACCCAATCTTAAAAATGGGTCTTTTCACCTTGTGCCAAGTTTTTGTCCCCACTTAGCTCAGTAATGGAACAACTCAGACTCTTCCCATATACTTAAACTCACTGAAGTCTTGTTCATAGGCTACTGCTGAAGAATTCCCCCCATTTCTGTATGTTCCTAACTGAAAGATTCCTTTAGTGCAGAAACAGATGCAAAATGTCCTGGTAACTTCATCAATAGCCATGCTTTCACAATGCTTGACATCTCTCATTCATAAGGCAAAAAAAGGGCCATGGGCAAGGAGTGCAATTAACCTTCAGGCTATGCCTCTTTCTGCAGTGCCCCTCTGCCTGTCTGCAGTGGGGGCTCTTGTCTTCCCTTGGTACAGCTGAGTTTTCCTCTAGGAGCAAAGAAATCCGTAGCAGCTCAGAGAGAGGGATCTGCAGCACGGCCCCAAGCTGTACCCACAGGGCCAGAGAGACACCGCTGAAAGCATGCCATTCTTTGAACACTTTCCTAAGAGGAAAAATGTTATGGACACCCCTGCTGACGAAGAAGTATTATTGCCAAAGTGGTCATTCCTCCCAAACATTTCAAGACGTGCATCAGGGGCTGCATCTGTTCACAAAGGAGGACAAAAGTAGGTTACACAGGTGAAGGGTAGAGTTAAGAAAAATAGATGAACAGGGAATAGGGGTCACTGGGATCAGAGAGCAGCTCTAAACCCTGACTGCTGGCCTAATGCACAGCATCTGCTCTGTATGCACTGTATAGCAGGAAATTGCCACTGCCTGGAAGTGTTAAGAGTATGCAAATTTGGTGTAAAATGTCACAGGAGGAATGATCCAAAATGTTACCCACCCCAAACAGAAAAGTTTCACTGAATGTAAAAACAAAAGATGTGAAGGCAGCAGAAGAGGTCCTTGATTATTGCTGTTTGGTACGAGTATAAAATAGAAGCTATCTTTGAAAAGCATTTATAAGGAAAAGCTAATATAATAGTAGTTCTTTTAAAATGAGATGAAGTGGTAGAAGAATTTATTCATATCCATTTTGTTAAAATGAAATCTACAGTAAAGGAAGAAGGCAACTTTTTTAATAATGGAAGGGTCTATTTCTGCTAAGACACTCATCTTCACAACTGCAAATGAGTTGTTTGTGCGGAAATAGTAGTTTGGAAGAACAATTTAGTTTTGTAATAACCCCTCTGATTGTGATGAGTCAGTGAAAGCTCCCGTTTTCACATCTTCCTTCTGCCACTGAAAAAACAACTTTGTTTTCATATTGCTAGAATGCTCCAGCAAACTCCGGAATTTGCTAGCATTGTTGCGGGTATAAATAGAGCATTTTTTGTGCCACAAGGAAACTGCAGCTGCTTGCTGAATACAGACAGAAAGCAAATGTTTTGCACTTGTTACAGATCTGCACGCTCATATCTTCTCCTCCAAGCTACTCTGCTCTGAATGAATTTCCCTGGAGCCAAGCCTTCACTAAATGCATAATGTTTACATAATAAGGAGGATGCCTGCTTGGGGTCTCTTCTGAAGTTGCTCCAAGTTAATTACCGTGGGTTGAGGCTAAGTGAGAATCACAGGCACCTTACGTCTTGTGCACRGCAGCTCAGTTTGCGAACAGTCCTCCAAAACATGGCTGTGGCATGGTGGAAGGGTGTGTCCTGTCCCCTTGGAACCTTATTTAAACTTGTGCAAATGATCTCTTTATTCAAGTATTACATGAACTGCTGAAAAAAAATGACTCCATTTTACTCCCCCAGCTTTGGCTGATAAAGATCCAATTTTCCTTCGCATTGTGATTCTGTCCCTCCACACTACCCTCTCCTTGAGTGGTAAAAGAGGACTTAAGAATTACACCCTAAATGTCTTGCTTCAGGCATGAGTCATTGTTTCATTGTTGCATGAATACACCTATTCTTGGACTTAAAATAGCAAAGAGCACATGTGGCTTGAGTCACTACGCATTCAATTGTCTGAAACTGAAGATTAACGAGAATAAAGCATCATACTGCCATTTCACCAAGGCATAAAGGTAATTATGTTTAGATGTCTATAGTAGATATTAAGAAGGATTTTTATCAGCAGTAAGTTTGCTAATCAACAGCTAATGGGAGACATGTCCCAGTTTTACATTTTGTCTAAAGAGTCTGCTGTAAAACAAAAATACATGTATATATCCTTTACAGCATAAGTTAACTCAGAGGATTCTGCACCATCAGTAAATTGCAAACAAGATACRTTACCCAAAAGCCTATCAATCAGAGCAGCAATAAGCTGCTCCCATAAGCTTTTCAACATGCTAACATAAAAATAACTATATTCATAGAATCATAGAATGGTTGAGGTTGAAAGAGACCTCTGGAGGTCATCTGGTCCAACCCCCCTGCTTAGGCAGGACCACCTACAGCAGGTGGTCCAGGACCATGTCCAGATGGCTTCTGAATATCTCCAAGGAAGGAGACTCCACAATGTCTCCATTAGCCTTCTTTGCTGCAAGGGCACATTGCTAGCTCATGGTCAACTTGGTGTCCACCAGAAGCCCCAAGGTCCTTTTCTGTCAAGCTGCTTTCCAGCTGGGTGGCCCCCAGCATGTGCTGGTGCATGGCGTTGTTCCTTCCCAGGTGCAGGACTTTGTACTTCCCCTTGTTGAACTTCATGAGGTTCCTGTCAGCCCATTTCTCCAGCCTGTCAGGGACCCTCTGGATGGCAGCACAACCCTCTGGTGTATCAGCCTTTCCTCCCAGTTTTGTATCATAAGCAAACCTGCTGAGGGCACACTCTGCCCCAACATCCAGRTCATATGAAAATGGATAGGATTGGGCCCAGTGTTGACCCCTGGGGTGCACCGCTAGTTACTGGCCTCCAATTAGACTTTGTGTCGCTGATCACTACTCTCTGGGCCTGGCCATTCAGCCAGTTTTCAACCCACCTCAAACTGGAGGAGGATTGCTCATCCAGCCCACAATTCATCAGCTTCTCTATGAAGATGTTATGGGAGACAGCGTCGAAAACATTACTGAAGTCAAGGTAGAAAATGTTGACTGTTCTCCCCTTGTCTACCAAGTCAGTCATCTCATTGTGGAAGGTTATCAGGTTGGTCAAGCGTGACTTCCCCTTGGTGAATCCATGCTGACCACTCCCAACCACCTTCACATTCAAACTAGTAATTTGGCCTCTAGAATATTATTAAGACTCTCATGTTCTTTTCTGTTTGTTAATAGTGGTACAGTAAGTATGAAGAAAAAGTATCATGCTTTGTATTTTACTGTTGCATATTTTGTGCTGGGTTGGAACTGCTAAAATCTTTTGATCTTATAACAGAAACCTGGTCTGGGAAGGGCTCAGATCAAAGTATAAGCTGACACTAGCACTGCTCATTTCATCTTATCCCATAAGACATGGTCTTCAGCAGTTACTATCACATTATGTGAACTGGGATTTTTGTATGCACTTCTGAACGTATAGATATCCTCTTGATCTGGCGGGACTTGTCACATGCTTGTGCCGAACTTTTCCTGGAGTATGGGATTTTTCAGCCACATTTCTCATGTTTATTTCAAACAAGTCTGGAAAATGAGCAGCAGAACTCTAGTGGCTCCAGCGGGACAGGAGATTTTCCAACTCTTTGCCTCTAAGGAGGGTGAGGCTTGAGTGGATCATGAAACCCCTGAGCTCCCACAACAGGAAATCTCTTCCCAGCAGAGAGGGACTGTGGGGCATACAAAGGGTACCAGTAATAGTGAAGACTGATGCACCCCTGCAGTATATCAGTCCCAACCTCCTTAATAAAAACCACAAGAAATACCGTGGGGGAAGCAGGATAGACTTTAGAGGAGAGGAGCTCTGGCAGAGTGACTTACAGGCAACCATTAACATACATGTGTTGTTTTGCTGCCAAGAATGAACATGGATTGCAAGCTGTCTTGGGTATAGAGCAATTCTTTTTGACCTTTTAGCTGAATTTTTAAACTACGTTTCAATGACTTTCTCTTTTCACCAAAACTGACATATGACCTAAAAAAAAGTTCAGTGTACAAGCAACAAGCACCTTGCCTGTGTCTCAACTGCTGCTGAGAAAAATCTCAATTATTTTGCTCAAAAGCATTTACATGTATCTGGACTACTAAGAAGAGTTATCTTGTACCATAACCTTGCAACAGCCTGAGCCTTGTTTGCTTTCCTTTTATTCACAGAGCACAAATTCCAATGGTGGGTTTTTTTCTTTCCTTGGACATCTGTATGAGGCCAAGATTGAACCCATGCACAACCTTATACCAGAGCGGTCTCTTTGCTCAGTATAGATTAAGCACTTTTCTGTGTGAGGTTGTAAAAATGAGGAAGAYTAGGCTAAAGCCAGCATGCTGGAGACCCAACTTTTTGTTTCTGTCTCAGCCATCACTAGAAGTTTGACCTTGAGATTACAGTTTCACTGTGTCTAGGCTTCTTGGCACCAGAATGGCTTAGCACAGTGGGGCTGAAGCTTAGAAAGGAACTCCAGGCACCATTATAAATTTCTACACATTATTTTGTTGAAGATTCCAGAGTGACCTTGTCTTGTAGAAGTAATCACAGAACTATAAAAATAAAAGCCCTATTATTGCAGAGATGGAGTGCAAGAGTAGCAGGCACATTGTCCTGAATACTTTTCTGAACAATAATAGACAAGGTTGTAGCCTCGAGCTGCTAGAGAAAGTCCCCCCAAAAGCACACACACTTCACAAAGACTTTGCTTTGTATTTGAAAGGGTGAGAAAAGGTCCCACAGTACCGTAACAAGGCCCGAATGTTCCCATTTTTTCCGCAGTAATTATTTTTTCTGATTTGCATTTTGGCTTAGACTAGCTAACGGTTGATAGGTGGCCCAGTTAGTCCTTCCCATTTCTCTCTCACACTCACACATAATCGTCAATGCAAACATGGATGCATTTTAACAGCCACAAGATAAACACAAAGCAAGCATATAGCAATGCAAATCTCCAAGCATTAATACCTGGAGAAGGGGAATAATCTCTGACAACTGCTTTCTTCCTGCACTGAAGAGATAACTTAAAGCTCAGCATTACCTACAGCTTTTTACACCTCACTACAGAGATTCCTTCCAGTACCTCCCTCTGGATTCTGCAAAAAGCCAGTCCTAGTGATCTCAGCTGCATGAGGCGAAAGTGAGAGAAGTAGAGTATACTCTGAGTGAGAAGAGCAGAGTATACATTTTAGACCTCAAGACGGGGCAGGACTCCTGCCTGAGCACATCCTGGCAGTATGTGAAGCTGTGACGCTTTAAGCCTTACAGCTTGATACCAAGAGCAAAAGTAGGTAAGGGTAAGGCCAGGACATTATAATCAGGCAGTGGTAAGGCTGAGACATCAGGCTAATTTCATGCACCTTGCCTTTTTAATAAGGTCATGATATTAAGACTCAGGCATGATATTAAGTTCTAGTGGGTGACTTTTGTTCAGCTAGTTAGTGTTCTGCTTCGTCAATTTTATTTCTGCTTGTGCACAATAGATTATTATAACTGCAAGCCACATGGTTCAAGACAGGTTTAGCTCAAAGAGGAGCTCTTCTGACAGCTGTGTGACCAGACCAGCTACAGAGCTGTGTGGGCACAGGAGCTCTGGAAGAAAGTGGTGGGGTCTGTACAGCCAGCACTGGTTGATCATCCCAAATATTAAACCCAAGTAAATCCCACATTTCTAGATTTTCAGGATCCAGGCGTATTCCGCTATCCTTGAACCACTCCCTCTTGTCTTATGGCTCTTGCAGTGCTCAGCAACATAAATCTATCATTATGAGGCTTTGCATGGCCATGAGGCTGTGCTCTAGTCTTGGTCATCCGGACTTGCTATGCACGGGACTCTCGTGTAGTAACAGTTCATGGAAAAGATTACTGCCAGGAAGCCAGGTCTTAACTCCTGCTTTCCAGCTTTGCCCCAAGCTTGGCACCTGTTGACTCTGCCCCATATTGAATGACACAATTGAATGAACAGCCCTTGAAAGCATTATATGGCCTGGGCTAGAAATAGAGGTGGGCTGGCTGGACAAACCAGCCCAATGGTCACTGCACCCCATTCACCATGCCAAGAATCAGTGACAGAGGTATCACAGATGTGGGTGAGGCAGTGTTCAGAGAAACTGGGCAGAGTAATTCTCTGGAGGGAAAAAAAACAGAGAAAAACCATTATCTACCAGCATCTTCATGTAATTGTAAATAGGGTTTGAGGTAACACGTTTTGTGCTTGTTGATGGAAGGTGAGGTGAGTACCACATGCACATGGAAATGAACCCAGAACTCCTGGCCCTGAAACCATGTGTTTCAGAGGAGTAATCAATGCCTCCACTTACCCCACAGCATATCACTGATGTTCAGAGACATTTGCTTCAAAAAATAACAGATGAGGCCCACTGAAGTCAGAAGGGAAGCCAAGACATTCCCAGATTTGATGGTCCCCTTGCAGAAAAGAGGCACAGGTTCTCTCCAACAATCTTACTTCCAGTGTTTTTATTTCTAAGAAAATCAAGTGTTACACTGATCTGATTTCCTGTGAAGCAACAATCCCAAGGAGAAAATACGCTGGCTGCAGAAGAGTTAGCAGGTCCTATGATTTGTGCAGGTTTATACAGGGTCTCTGCCCCAGAAGCTACAACTCTAGCAGGCCATGTAGGAGATGCTTGGTAATGCTTTCCCCTGACTATTCATAAAGTGTAAAAACAGCAAAAGGAACCAAAACACACAGTGTCCACAGTAGATCTGAATGAACTGTAGTTTTCATACCTCTTGCTACAAACTGGGGGTGAAGGGAAGGCTATGAGTTGCTGTTGATACAAAAAAGCGGCTTGAGACAGGGATAAAAACACTTCCTGCGTCTGGGTGAGGGAAACATTCAGTAAGAACATTGCCACCATGCTGCTCATTTCCAGCTGGAGCATTTTCTTATGCACAACTGTGAGACTGCTGCCGTATTCCCCCATGCCCCATATCTACCAGGTGACTTGCCAGAGCTGGGAACAAAGTTTTCCCTTGCAGGTCAGCTTATTTTATGATAGAAGGCTCCCTTCGGGCATGTAGGTCTGGCCTCCTGCCAGAGGGCAGACAGTTTTAGCCAGATATCCCTTCCATGTTCCTTTACCTATGGGGCATGTTAAAGCAGGAGTGTTTTAGAAAGCATCTCCTTGTTCTGTGATTTCTACGTATTTTGTGCTTTCCTGCAGAAGGATTGTGCTCTAGAGTGGCCACAAGCCTTGCAGAAGCCCGTGTCTATAGAAGACAGTTGAGAGGGACGGCAGGTCTTTTCTCCTTTGTCTTTACAAGTGACCACTAAGGCTCCCCAGGGACAGCAAAGTTTTCTGATCAAACCAGGGAGTGTACAGTGAAAAGACATGATAAGACATAGTCCTTAATGAACAATGCAGGGACAACAATGGAAAAAATTGGGGAAAAAACAGTGGTGCTAGCTAAGTGTGCTGGAGATAAGTATCTCTCATTGCTGACCTGCTATAAATTAATATAGTATTTTCAGTCTGCACTCCAGTTCTGCTCACTGGGGTACCACAGCACAGCTCTGCACTCCAGCAACAGAGAGAAAAGGACCATTTTCCCTAAACCAGTTCCTACACAATGGGAAAGCTGGCAGTGTTTCCTAACCAGGGGTTGTTACTGCTGCAAGGATCCCTGCAGAAAGTCCATGTGATTTCTGAGTTCAGCCCAAACCAAAATCTCCCTGTCCCAAATCCCAGACTCTGACTTTGTTATGCAGAATCCCAAATGCTTGGAAATTGTAGAGGGACCTCATTTGATCCCAAGACAAGCTTCTTCACTAGATGTCCTTACAAAATTAAATTGCCAGCCAACAATTACAAGTTCTGCTGCTGTTTTCCCTTTTTTTGGCCCTGAAAAGTTTTACTTAAGCCCTGGACTTCTGTGAAAATTCACTCACCTTGTAGATCTTTGCTTCATGTTACCCACATGCACATGTCAGTTGCACTCATCTATTTATAGTGTGCCTTCACCTGTATAAAGTTCTTGTAAGCTTCTATTTGTGATGCCTGTCTGATACAGCAGCAGGAAGATGACCCATGCTGCTGTACCAGAGCTCTCTGATATGGCAGAGACCTCACACTGAGTGACTCATCGGGTGAGTCTTGGCGAACAACCACCTTCCAAGATTTTTCCTACCACCTTAAGAGATGCTGTGCAGGCACCTTAGTCATTCCAAAGCACTTTTTCCTCTTTGCATCTTAGAATTATCACTAATATTGTCACAACGAAATAATATTATTAATTACCGTTGGTTTAAATCAGCTCCCTAGTGTATGCCTTACCAAAGCCAGTTAATCACATTTGGATGAAGCCACATACCTGCGACAAGTAATTAGATTCTCTGCTTGCTCCAGGAGCCAGAATTATGAGGTTAATTACAGACAGCCACTGTGGCGTGTGAGCCACTGTCTTGAGTACAAGGATGCATTGCTCTGGACGACTTAGAATTTAAAATCCTAGTTACACCCAATGCACATGTTCTCAGACACAATTAATGAGTTCAGTGGGTTTGATCCCAATGCTGTAGCTCTGTTTTCACACTGCAGACAGACAGCTTCTTGGAAAGTGGTGCCTAAATGTTGAGTTTCCCTGTTAAGAGGCAAAAAGGTAAGACAGCCTGATTTGATTTGTAAGCATGTTTAGTCAGACCTTTAGCCATTTTAATGCAAGCAAGCACTCACCTGATACAAGTGGTGGTCCACTAATTTCCAGCGGGGTATGCAATGCAGAGAATCAAAATTCAGACAATGGAGGATCAAAGGTTGTTTCCAGTCCAGCCATCCTGAATTCTTCCAGTCATCCAACACTTCCAGTTTTAAAGGAATGATTCCCTCCCTGAAATACAATTTATGGAAAGAATGGGTCCAACTCAGTCTGCAGGTCACTACAGTCTTTTGTATTACAGACAGGCTTTGTTCTCTGCCAGCTCATTTCTGTCCCAGAAAGTAGGGGCTGCGCAGAACCCCAAACCAGACTTTTCCCCAGACAATGAAGTTTGAACTCCAAGCAGAAGTGGAACTTCATAATGTCAGCAAGTGAGTCTGGTCCACTGAACTCAAAGGACTCCATGGAAGAAAGAGTTGAAATCTGTTAACAGCTTTTTTCTGCTCATAAAACTCACAGAGTTCACCACATGAGACAAGTATTTTAGACCCACTCAATGTTGGGCATTTTTAAAACACAGTCTTTCTTTAAGGGATCTGAGTGTGAGGACAGCTGGGCTGAGCGTTGTTATGGGGTGCATGTAACTTGTCCCTGAGCTCACCTGAAATTTTGTCCCTTTTCTGCCTTAGTGCAGCTTGCCCATTGGGGTCTTCCACACTACTATCCTCAGGAACTTTCTGTGATTAATTTCTGGAGTCAGGAGTTACTGTGGGGGGGCTTCTTGAAGAGAAAACAGTGGAGCAAGTGTCTATTCTACTACAGCATTTTGCTGCCTCTTTGTTTCTTTGCAGCCTCCCACAAAGTCATCATTGTTTTGCTAAGTTTTCCTCATCTCTGAGTGAAATGACCTAGCTTGTACGCCAGCTGGCGTTGCCTCATCACCAGAAATAGCCTGGAACACCAGATTTTGGAGCTGCTCAACACCTCCTTCTCAGAGCCCTTGAACAGTGGCTTTTACAGTCCATTTTTATTCTGCTGTGTTTAGAGTCAGACATAAAGTCCCTAGTGCTTGTCCAAGTGTCTTTGATCTGGAATGCACCACAGTGATGTGGAGAAGAGGAATAAAATCAGAAAGTGATAGACCCTGAAAAACAGATGGAGGTTGCAATTCAGCTTGACTAGGACAGATGAGCAAGCTCTGACAGTGACCTAGGTAAACAGCATTGCATTTATAGCTCTAAATTACTCCATTTTCACATGTCTGATGAGCTTGGCTCCCCTGTGGGTGTGTCAGAGATGGTGATCAAGTTCTGGTCTCTGGGACTCTTCTCCTTTGTGATATGCTCTTGCCTGAAACATTTTGCTTCGTTACCTTTGAGAATCATACATCCAGGAGTGTCTATAGGTGTGATTTTATCACCACAAAATCTCAGCCTTCACTTGAACTGTGCAATTTTGGGAAGCAACCATGAGGATTCAGAGGTGACAGAAAGGTTTTTAGTGACCAGCATACTTCTGCCAGTGAGAGCACTATGCACAGATGAATGGAAGCAAAGGTTTGCCTGCACAGCCCTGGGGCAGGACAATTGTACCCAGCCTGTCTATTTCAGTTTTCTCTCTCACAGTAGCTTCAACCTTCCCCTTTTACAGTTTAGGTTTCTTTTTACTCAGGCAAAATTTAGCTTTTGAATTTAAAAGCCCCTCAGTCTTTCTGGAGAGATCACTAGAGAAATGGCTAGGTGCATCCCTCTTTGGATACTGGTCCACATGAGGCTCGATGGCAGCCCTCCTGTCTTCCCAAATTTTGAAAGAAGTTGTTGTGGTGGTAAAGGCAGCTTGAAATTGCAAAGCCACCCTTGCTTTTTGTACGGTGTCAATCTCATGGCTTCATTTCCAGCTTCAGACAGTAAGTATCATCTCCTTGTGTGACTTTCCTGGTAACTCAGATGACAATGTTTCACCCAGCAAACCCTGTTCCATTGCCTGCCGCAGTTTTTATTCCTTCTGTCAGGCTCTTCCACAGTATTGTGGGATAGTCCAAAATATCCCTTAGCATGCTGAGTAGCTATACCACGAATCTTGCTCACACACATGCAGGAAGGTGAGTGTGCGGGAGTCAGTGATGCTTGTGTAGGGTGCAATGGTGGCTCCTCTTCCGATGGTCTGCAGCAAACGGCTTTGGCAGTGTGAGGGCTGTTGAGCTGACAGTGACAGCATTCATTTGAACTGGGGGAGGTTACAGGTCTGCTCCACTTGCAGGACCAGAGAATCAGAAACTGGAGTGACTTGATGTTTCCAAATAATTAGCTCATAAATAGCAGAAGCTGGGCGAAATAAGGTGAAAGACAAGCTTTAGCAAACATTTTAGCTTCAAATGGGCTTCCTGGACGTTCTGGCTAATTTGCTAGTGTGTAAATGCAACAGAAAATGTCACAGGTTCAGCCCAGGGGCCTTGCTGACCCTGCATTGTCTCAAGGGCATAGCCCTGTGCAGACACATTAGCCCACCCACAGAGCTCCCTGCTCATGCTGCTCTCAGTATAGTTCATGTTTATCTGCATTCCAGCAGATACAGCTAAAGTCAAATGACCAGACAAATCAGAGTCTGAGGAGAGGAGATCGAGAAGAGAGAATTGCCCTCTGACAGAAACAATTTCCTAATACCCAGTGAGCCCACTAGACAAAAGCTGAAGTAGAAAGATGTGTTGAGTACAGGCTGCCACATACATTAAATGCTTTCTTGGCACCAAGGAGTTAAAAGGACGCTTTCCAATGCTTAATGTTTTGCAAAGTGTACCCTGCCCATGTAACAAAGGGAACAGTCCCATGGCAGTCCCTGGGGATGCAACTCCATATGCTGCAAGAGTGAAGGATGCAAGGCCCAGATCCTCATTGTGAGCAGTTCAAATCCTCATTTGAGAGGTATTCACAACTCTGAGGTGCACAGAAATAATGATAAAGATGACATAGACAAGGAATTTGCATACTGGGATAGGTTTCTGTCAGCTGAGGGCTGGCTAGTAAAGGAAACCTCTCAAAATGCTGAGCACTGAAAAGGTGAGGGAGCTTTCCATCCAGGCTCAGGCTGCAGCTAGTTATCTTTTTTATATTAGGTGATACTTGAAGTCAAATATGAGACCTATTTTGAGCAGCATTTTCTTTGTATATGTGAATGCATACAGCTTAAAATTAAGCCATGCTGGGTCACTCTGATGTCAAATCACATCCTGTGAAAATTTGCCATAAACTGAGTACAACTTTCAGCAACTGCCATATTAGCCATTATCGGTGTTAACATAAAGATCTATCTTCACATACAAAAAATCCATTTCAGCTGCTGCCACAATTTGATTTAAGGATGCTAATATGGGTGAAACGAATACAGAGCTAAGCCCATGGTCCTGCTTTACTGACAGTCCCGTACATTCCTGCTCAGAAAAATACCAGGCCATGACAAGCTGCAGGTGAGCCACTGCACTCTTTTTGCTTTTGTTTCCAAAGCTCATGTTCTGATAGCATCAGTCTGACCTTCCATCTCCTCTTACAAAGTAGAAAGCAGAGCTAATATATCATAGAGCAGTCAGGTGCAGACTACACAGATTTCAGACAAAGGGAGCTAGATAAATGGGCCAGTGATGGCAGAAGACACAGCTTGACAGGCTATAGGATACCTTGCTGGATTTGGACGTTAACTTTGCAGGGGGGAAATGCAGAACTGGCACCTTTCGCTCTCCTCCATGTTCTTGGCAAGCAGGTTTCTCTATTAATAGAGCTTACCAGCCTCAAAGGCATTTTGAAGAGTCTTTCCTGATCCATTGATCTTGCCTTCTGTTTTGTCTGTTGAAACATAGTTAACGTATTAAGGTACTGCTTTTATTTGGAAAAGACTGCAAAGTTTGCCAGATACCATACACAGCCCCCCTGATCTGTTCATGAGAAGGAATCCAAGCTCTGCACTACACAACTGCTCAGTGCTGCAAGTAGTGAAACAGAACGTCTTTCTCTGTGAAGCTCTAGGCTGTGGCTGGCCTGAGCTAGCTACAGCCTTAATTGTTTCCATTTCCATGGCTCAATGCAACAGCCACAACCTACCTGAAGAGCTAAGCAGAGTGTAGCCAACCAGTTACTTACCCAGTGTGTTATTTACTGCAGTGCATTGCCCTTTAGGCAAGGAAGTTTCAGGGCAATTTATTCTTAAAGTGTCGCTTCACTGCCTGTAGCAACTGAGCTTTTATGGGAACAGGTTTCCATTCTCAATCCATCTTGAAAGAAGAAGCTTTCCTGACTTAATGACTGACTCTGCTCATAGTCACCTGAGTAGCATGCATTGAGTGAGGAGAGTAAGAAACATCAAGATTAGTTGGTCCCATAATTTTACCTTTCTTCTGCTTCACCTCTTGAACCTGTTTGGGAAGTAATAAATATCAAAATCATAGATGGCCTCAATTTTAGTTCACACAAAATGATACTAAACACCCCCACTGAACTGATGTGAAGAGGGCTGAGCAGCCTTCATGTATCCGAAAGTTAGGCTCAGGTGTGACTGCTGATTTGGGGTAATACTTGAATGATTTGACCCAAACTGAAGAGCCCTTTCTTCAGAATGGATTCAGCACTTATGCTCTAAGAATCAGCTTAGTAAACCCTGTAAAATGCACACAGAACTTGTGTAACATCATGCAAAACAAGATTACTGAACCTTAACTAGAAGTGAAAAATTGAAGGAAGCAGCACTTCCAGGAGTTCTGGGGAGCAAGCAGTGCACCTCTGCCACCCTCAAATCCTGTCCTTTGTCTCTGACTGCAAGAAGCCAGATGGAGCTTGGCTGGCTCATTGATACATATGCATAAACCAAGATGATGCAAAAACTTTTCTGTGTGCCAGGAGCCCTAGCCAGGTTGTTTATGGACGAAGAGGAGAAGGGATAATGCCTTCAGTCCAATGGGGAACTTCAGAGAGTGCTATCTTCTTCACTGAAGAATTAAGGGATTCTTTAACTAGCAACTGTCAGATCCCACACTGTAAGCAGCCAATGTGATCATTTTCCTTATTCATCTTTTAGTGCATCATTCTGTTTGTCGGACAAAACAGAAGCTACTGAATTTAGTACAGGGCTCATAAAATATTTTCATTAAAATAAAAACATTGGTTTTCCTTTGGGAAACCAGTGTTATACCCTTGCAGGATATCTCCTGCTCAGCCCTGCAGCTTTCCCATAGGACTGCCCTCATTATTTTAGACAAGTGGTGTTTGTTTAATGTTAGCTATGTGGTATGACAAATGGCTTGCTGCTCTTTTGCCAGTGATTCATGAGGCAGAAATCCTCCATTGTCAGCACATTACAGAAATGGTTAAATTTAAACACATCAAGAACTACACTGAAGACATTCTCCGGTCCAAAATCCTCCATTGTCAGCCCATCACAGAAGTGGTTAAACTTAAACACATCAGGAACTACACTGAAAAAATTCTCTGGTCAGAGTCATTTGTTTTCCTAACACAAAAAGGATGCACTCTGAAATTCAGTGCAACGCATTACTAAAATGGGGTTTCTTGAAAAGCTACCACCTTATAGGATCAATCGAGTTACAGCCAAATCCATTAGGAATTGCACAAGCAGTCAGTTCTTGCAGCTTTATATATGTTATGCGAAGAGCAGATTTGCAGGAAATGTTCTGTATTTCCCTATACAGGCCGCGTTGCTGCAGTCAACAGTATTCACTGCACTAGTCCTAGCTCTACTTCCCCCTGTGCCCACACAGCTGGAGCCCTGACAAATGAGGCTGTTTCTTCAACATACCTCCTTGGTTCTTTGAAGGGCCTACAAAGGTGTCATACAAAATAGGGGACCCTCAGCTCTGCTTTCTTATAAGAACTACTACCGCATCATCTTTTCCAAAATCCTTGGGAAGAGAAAGACCAGCAAGGAAGGTGTTCCTGGAAAAAGAAAAAGTTTGCACTCCATGCAGCTCTTCCAGAAACTCACAGCTACATCAGCGTAATGCCCAACTCCTATTAACAGCTCGCAGGAGTAAGTTGCTTTCCTGTGTCATGTCTTAACTGCTGTTAAGTCTCCTTTGGCACATCTCACTTTTCAGAAGCAAATTTCCCTCACTCTTCATTAAACAAACTAAATATACTCCAACAAGGTGCCTGATCGTTTAGGAAGGAATATTTCTGTATAACATTCAGCTGTATTATCTCCTGGTGACTGCATCGTGTCACATTATTCCTGCTGTAAGTCTGACATTGAAGCCCGACAGAACAGGCAACAACCCCAAAAAGAATAGTAATATCTGGTCTGCCAATACTGCAGTTCGCCAGAAAAGGCCAGGGGACTCTGCTCATATGGGCACACAACCCTTCTTTACCGGGGTTTTCCAACAAGAACCAGTGTATTTCACCATCTGTGATACCTTCAGCCTTTCTTCTCCTGCACCCATAGGACACTAAGTACTGAAGTACTACCAACACATTCAGAAGTCAGCTTTGAGATAGAAAAAGACCTTCATAGTATAGTCTTGGTTAGCTGAATTTGAGAAATTAATTATAACTGCTTTCTGTATAAAGTCTAAGCCTTAGGATACCAATTTCCACACTAACATGAACAACAGGCATTTTACACACTGAGTGTAAGAAGTAAACAGAGCTCAGATAAAGACACAGAACAGCCACTACATTGCCAGCAAGACTCCAGCAAGTCCCTTCTGGTAGCTGAAGCCTTAGACTCATCAGAATAGTCATGTTTCAATAATGCACTTGGTATCTACTTCATTTAATTAATTTATTTCTGCTGTGATTTAATATATTTAAGTTTTATGACGATAGGTCTCTGCACCAAGTATCCCAAAGCTCTCACATATACTTACAGAGATATGGTTTAAATAGGAGTATAGATGCTTTTGTTTTACCAGTTTACAGGTGGTCATAGTGCTGAAATATTCCCACATTTTTCAATGAAATTTCAAAATAGTTTTTACTATAGCAGTGGGTATCAGCTACAACAAATGTTCAAGCTGATATTCCCCAAATATATCACCTATTGTAGCCACTGAAGATGGCACTACTTACTCGAAGTTATGCTTTCCAAGGGAATTATTCAAATTCACATAACTGAACCATTGCTCAATAGCACAAAACACTTTGACCACCACGGAGGTGAGTTATTCAATTCCAGTCCACAGTAAAGGAAATGCTGCTTGGAGTTAAGCCTTGTAAGTCCTTGCCTAAGCTTTGGCGTGACTGGAACCAGAAGCCACTTTCCCTTTGGATGGCAAAGCTGAAGCTGGATGAAGGAGAGACAGACCCTTCTGCCTCCTCTGAAGTTGCAGCACTCCCTGAGTATCCCCTGGAGACAGCTGTGCCACAGGGCTGAATGAGACAGAGGTTCAGGGGAACGGCTGGTTCTGATTTTGTGATAATAGCATGGCCAGAGGCTCCTCCTGGCTAGTGCTTTATGATGGGCAGCTTCCTGATGTGGAGGCAGGCATGCAGCCCCACCAGGGAAGGCTCCTTCCCTTCTTGATGAACACGCACACATACACACATGCACATGCACATGGTCACACACCATGTGTTCACTGCTGTTACACTGGTGCAACAGACCTGGGTGTCTAGTGGGACTTTAACTTAACCTCAGCCATGGCAACCAGGAGGACTCTGCATGGCAAATTTTAGCAGAAACATGAGTCATTTCCATCTCTTAAACAGCTGTTCTTTTGCTTACCTACACTTAGCCTTTGGGCCATGAGAATAAGCCCCCATGCCAAGCAACCAGATGCCTTTTCATTCAGATTTCAGATCTGCCTGTGTTCAAATCTTTTATTCCCAATGCAGGCCATCCTATTGCATAAATAATTCACAGCTTCCTAGCGAAACTGGGACAGGTGGACATGAAGAGTCATGATGAGGCTGATAATCTGAAAGTCTGAGCAATTTCAAAGGTTCAAAGAAATAAGTATTGAGAATATCTTCCGTTCCTGAGCTGGACCCCATACTCAAAGAATCACTCCTGCTAATAATGACAGCAGTTGTGTGGCTCCACACACAGTAAATCAGCCTCCACTAGTAAGCATTCACCTAAGCTATGGGGCAAAATATACAGTATCACTAGTTGCAGGCTTCACATTATCAAATTCAGTTTTAGGAAACTGAAGTTAAGCACGTAAAATACACTGAGAGCATTGAATTAAAAATCTAATTCCCTGAGCACTCTTGGTTTCCATTAATTTTTTTGATCGTTGCTGCTCCACAGTCCCTAAGAGAATATCAGTAAATCCAGTGGCCTGTTTCAGGGAAAACAGGAAACGGTTGGGTTTCATAAAGTTGATATGCAAAGAGCATCTCTTTCAATAAAAAAAAATTTAAAAGCTAACTTAGCCTCTTAACAGAGGTTAACTTCTGCCATTCTGCCCCTTAAAGCAGTCTCCAGGTGACATTTAGAGGAGAATTTTTAGAAGTACCAACCAGATACGAGTAACTTCATATTTACCCAGTACCTGACTGTCTTCCATTGTTATTATCTATTGACCTTATCATCTTGCTCATTAATAATATCAAGGCATTTATTTACCTAAGAATATCTTAAGATGGCCTCCAGTCACTAAAAAGTACATTTTCAACTCAAGTTAGTTCACACAGAAATGCAAAGTTTGGTCATTCTTCTGAGTGCAAGAGATAATATATGGGCTGCAAGTCAAGAAGCAAGGTTTTACTCCTAGATCTGCAGTTGGCTTGCTATGATGCTTTGGACAAGTCACACCTCTCCCTGCCTGTCTGTTTCCCTTCACTCGTCATGTCAACTTAAATGGCTCTTGAGGTGGGAAATGTTTCTTCCAAGGCCTGGGCACTTGTGCAAGATTTTGATAGGGCAGTTAGACTAGAAAGTCCTGTAGTGAGCACACGGTCAGAAAGACATTCATATGGTCACTCCAGGTCAACACTAGTCTTTGTGACTAGTGTTGGCTATTCTTGTCATAGTTCAAATCAATTTATACCAGATCCCAGGTCTTGGAAGCAGAACTCTGGTGATATCATTTAATCTCCATAGCTCTTAAAATTTGAGATAGCAATAGTTAAGGCACGCAGTGTGGTAAGAATATTCTACTGTGGAGCTTCCTTTGGCATCAAGATAGCAAATATATGTAGGAATGAGTCCTTACTCTTGGAACAAAGGTAGGCTGGAGGGCTCTCACTGCAGTGCCTATGCACGCAGGAAGGCACTAGTAAACCTTGATGCTTCTGAGCATTTGTTTAAAATGTTTGGTTAAAATTATGTGCTGCGCTCCAGCACATAAAACCCAATCACTTTCTTTCAGCTGCATGTCTTTGCAGTTAGTACAGGCARCAACATCACAGATTTTCCGCTGCACAACTCCAGAAAAATTTTAGTCACTGATGTCCTTTTAAGGAGACATCATTTAAGGGGAGAAGAAGGAATTCTAAAAAATAATCCTAATCCTGTCTGCTTCTCCATGCACTCAGGTTTCATTTTTTTTCCTTCTTATCCAACAAGCTCTTTAACCTCAAGGAGGTTTTAACAATAGTTCAGAAAAAGAATCAGTTCAACTGTGACCTCTTCCCCACAACCAGAAATTGTAATGAACTTTTCACAGATGGTACAAAATCTCATTTTAAAAAAACATTGATTTTACTTTCATCTAGGGGGAAACCATGCGACTGAAGTATTGCTGGGCTGCTCTGTCCTGGAATTGTTAGTATACCTGAAGTAGTCAAGTCTGATACTACCATCTTCAGTTAGCGGATACAGTCATTTTCCTGAGAGCATGAAAAAAATGTCCCAGTGACTGTATTTTGTACCATTTTAACAGAGGTACATTTTCAAATATATGAACCAGAGTAGCTGTTGGCTCCAAGAGACTCTAGCTAGATTCCCAGTATCGATCGGATAGGAGCTCTGACTCATCCCTTGACTGTGTCTGCACAGGTTCATGCATAAACATGTAGGATTTCAGATATGGTGCAGAGAGATTGTACAGTAGGTACAGTCATTTCCATGCACTAACAGACATACCTGCAGTAAAAAGCAAGAGGACAAGGAGTTTAGAAGCTCCCAAGTCTGAGTGCTCTCAGTGCCTCTTTACCCTCAAAAGAAAGTTAACAGCTTTCCCAGATACAAGTCTGTAGTTCAGTACTGTCCCCTCAAGACAGAATTTGGCATTGCTTTTGATGACAACCCTGCCTTAAAACAACTCTTTCAGTCCTATGCTGGCAGGCTGAGTCCTTGCCACAATTCCAGAGATGAAAATCAATTATTTCATCTGGATGAGCTGGACCACAGCAGTAGCATCTTGAAAGAGAGATTGATTCCTGATTGCTCAGGTTGGTACCACCAGTCTGTGTGAGAGAAAAGGCTTCAGAGCAAAAGCTGCTTGCAGCTTTTCCTGTCCTTTGCCCTACAATGCCTTGTCTGCCAACTGGTGCAAAATCTGCTCAAGTCTGATGACATGGGGGCCATGAGGCAGCCTCCAGTGCAAGAAAAAACAGCTGCTACAACATTGCAACAGCATTTTTGTCATCTGGTTTGAATAATGGTGGCATGTTCGTCATAGGACAGTTCTAACGGTTATTACTTTGCTTAGCCTATCATCATCCAAGCATTTCTCCTCGAACACTGAAGATGTAAGAGCAGCATAAAGATTCAGTTAGATGAAGAGATTACTTGTTTTAATGGCAAAACAAATTATATTCGCAGTCAGAACCAGAACCAAATTGGCCCCTCCAACTAATGAACTTGAGATATTTACACTTTGATATTTAATGCCATCAGTTTATTTCCAAAATTTTTATGTAGTTTCCAATTGAATGATAGTTACATGTTCAAACCCAAGCACAGCAATGGAGTTTTCAGTCTCTCAATATGGTAATCAGGGATACAGAATTGCTCAGCTAAACAGGAGGCAAAGACCTGACCATCATTATATGGTTAATACTAAGGTTTTCCTACTGTTGGTAGGACTATGTTGTTTTTTGTTTCTTCTCCATTAGAAGGAACACAGTCCACCCCAAATCAAGCAGTGGGAAATTTTTTGGACAATGGTGAGCTTGTCCAGAAACTTTCTGTTTCACAAAGATCAAAGGTATGGATTCAGCTTATAAATATGGTAGCCAAAAGACCCTGGCTTCAGATTTGTAAAGTCAACAACCAAGGAAACCCAGTGTTTGTGCACTGCCAGAAGCAGCAGAGTTGCTTTTGTTGTGTTTTTAGAAAGTCTTTCCAACTGAGAACCTGATGGGTTGTAATCATTCCTTCCTACAGGAGGCTTTTAACAACAGCTGAATAGCTCTTTTTGCAATAGAATGATCAGCCTGATCCAGGCAATTTTCCAATTTCCCAAGCTCTCCTTTCAACTCCCCTAGTTGTGTTGCTTAGGGGAACTGAAATCAGAAAGTCCTCTCTTCAATTATACTCTAGTACTGAGGTGGCACGTTCCTGAGAAACTGTGAATGCTCAAAAGAGACAAAAATTGCCCAGTGGTATTTTTATGAGCCCAAGAGCTAGAACAGAGGATGAACTCACTCCCCAGGCAGCAAGGATTCCCTGTTTGTGGTCTTTCAATGTTCCTGTCACTGCGACTCCTAACAAATGACTTCCCAAAGCTAGAATGCCTCATTCTCCCCAGACCCTACTAGTCAGTTTGTGCTCAGAAGGGGAAGAGTAGAAGTACTCCTAAGCAAACCAGAAGCGTCCTCAGGGCAAACAGAGTGAAGAGTTGCTAGTGCATCCTCCATGTAGTTCATAATTCTGACCTTCTAACACTTTGCTCAGGTATATGGCAAATAAATCCATGGGATGTGTCATTTGTAATGCCTCTGGCAACAAGAAATGCAAACTATTCCTCAAAGAGCTCATTTCATTCCTCTTTAGTTCAGACATCTTCCACTATCCCCACCACTAAATGCACAATGAAGTTATTTATTGTATAGACGTTGGGTCTAAAGGCTGCCTTCCTGGAGGTGTTAAAATCCATTAGATGCTGTAAGCTATTGTAAATGAGCCTTGAGGGATTAAGAGTCAATTTATCTCCTGCCTGGCACTGAAGGAGGCAGGGTAGTGAGGACAAGTGAAATGTGAGTGACGGCTTGTTTTCCTTTGCTCCCACTTAGCCAATCAGCATGTAACTGGCTTGGCAGAAAAGGGACAGCTCTGAAGAAAAGGCGCAGAGCAGGAAACAGCAGCAGAGGAACAGGGAGAATTGTTAGCTGCTAACCGGCTAGGTACCAGGCTTTGTACTCTGCATACCAGACAGTGACACTGGGTTGTCCTGGCACACAGCAAATATGCATCTGTGGAAGTGGAGCTCCAGAAGACAGCAGGGCTACACCTCAGCTCTACCAACATGCCATCATCACCTGAATGACCAGGGCAGGAAAATGTTTGAAGATGGATCTGTTTCATGGAAGCCTTTGGCCCTCCAACAAGTAAAGTACTGTTTGGGCATCGTTACACCAAATGGTAACCTGTGTTACTAGGTTGTGGTGTGCTCTGACCTTCAGCTCCCACAACAGCCTGCTTTTGAGAAAGAGCAAGAGTAAGGGTATCTGTAAGTAACTCTGGCAGACAAACTGGTCCTCACAGATCCATAACCAAGACACTGAAGCTGACTTACCAAAGTAACTGAGCCACTTAAACCCTGACACAAGTACAGCTTTCAAGCCAGAATGTGGCAAGGAAATTAGAGGGAAGGACACTAGCTGAGGAGTGGAAACTGAACAAGACTGGGATTACCCCAGCCCGGACAGACCTGCAAACAAGCTGCTGGCCTCTTGTCCTCTCCTCCTGGCAGAGCTGTTAGTTTGCATTTGAGAGCCGGGAAGTCCTTTTTCACCTGTAGAGTAGACAGAAACACAGTTCCTGTTAGTGAGCTAGTACTGCACAAGCCTGCCTCTAGAAAGTCTTGAATTCCTTTCAAGTCTACTCCTTGCTCCTGTTTGTGAGTTTGTAGTGGGAAGTTTAGCATCCCAAAGCCTCCAGAGAGGAGACAGGAGGCTCAGGGCCTGTAATTGCCTCAAACTAAAGTGTAAGCAAACCTGTCCTCCAAATCCTGTTCAGAAATTTAACTCAGCTTTCCAGTTTTCACAGCAGAGAGCACAGCCCTCATACCTGTCTGTCCTTATTCAGGAATTGCAGGTGTGAGAAAACTCCAACCTTCCCATGCATCTGCTTAATGTAAGGCCAATTGTGGACACATACCAGGCTGAGCCTGAGATACAGGAAGACTTTGCTCTGTGTCTGGCAAGTAGTACTAATGCCGGCGTAGAAAATAACAACTTCTATAATCCTCATGCTTTTCTCAAGGAATAGCAAATTTATAGTTGTGCAAGTCTTTCAGTGGAATAAAAATCCTTTTGTTTGAGTTCTTTTGTATATCTTGTCCTTAACTAGTTACTCATGATCTGCCTTGCAGCTCTTCAGGTTGCCTTGCAAGTGCAAGTGCAAGTGCAATGTATCTACAAAGACTAGATACATTCATAGTGCCTATACTGGGTGCAGGGCAGAGAAAACTGGCCATAAATGCATATGAGTAGAACTGACCAAGAAACAGGAATTCACAGAGTCAGCAGATGATGCATAGGTCAAATCTCAGCCCTGATATTCAGATAGGACTGAGCCTATTTCTTCATAGCAGATACATCTGTGTATGTTTTCAAGTGAACTATGCCAGACAATTAACCTGTCTCAGTTTTCCAGTTCCCACCACTCAGATAAACACCACCACCCTGCTTCCTGYGCTCAGTTCCCTGAACTACAAACACGGTTAATCCAGTTTTAGACTTGGCTTGATACCTGGTTAGCATAGGAATGTGCCTTTTAGCATGCTATTACTAAGTTCATAACAGATTTTTCTTCTGCCTAACACTGATTAGTTGCAGTAATTTTCATATAATCTTTTAACTTAATTGTTCAAAAATGCCCTAAACAAAGACAAAATTACTTGACTGACACACAGGATTTTCCCACAGAAGGTCTTCCCCAAGATTTTCCCACTGATCCTTGCAACTTCTTGCTCTCTTTTTTGGCATGTGACATCTCCTACCTGCCCTACTCTGTGAGTTATATTTCATAGGATCTCCAAAACACTACATCATTATGGTCTGAATTTTCCCTCAACCAAGGGACTTCTGCAAGTGCCTTCCTACCATTTGCAGGTGTCCTCAAGAATGAAATCACTACTGGAATTATAAAAGCTGGACAGTATAAGCTGTCCTTTACCTTGCCTACAGAGTGTCAACATTCATGTGGGGGCCTGTCATGCTCTGACACCTTCACATGGGTATCAGCCAAGTAGTAAAGCAGTTCTACTTCAGCAGAGATATCAAGGATCACAACCACAGCTGACAGCAATATTTTTAAGGCACTGGCTGAGTGAATTGAACTAGGTCTGTTGTTACAGTGGTGTTTTGAAATAACCAATAGCTTCCATAGGGAATCAGGAGTTCCACCCCAAACATGTCTGTCAAGCCCAGGTATGTCCTTCAGGYGCTGACACAGTGGTTTCCAGACAAGCTGTGCATAAGTACCGATCAGGCTGCCCTCAAAGTGCAGTCTCTGGGACAGTTACACCAAAAGCAAGAGAGGCAGGTGCCAACATATAAAGAAAATTTAATTTTCATTTCAGCTTCCTCAATCTAGCGTTTTAAAGGCTTCCCAAATACTGATGCTGTGTCAGGCTCATCTCATCACCAGAGTTTGCAGCATGACACTGTGGATAGTGGTTATTTTTTGTAGTTCCCTCCCAGGTAAGAGCCTAACTTTCTACCAGTGCCTACAGAAGATATTCGTTATTTGTATTTCTTGTCAACTTTTAGCCCAACAATTTACCCTGAGTCTACAGACTGTCATTAGTTCCTGAGACAGAGCAGCCAGGAGGACTGCTATTTCATGTGATTCTCTTTGCTTTATTGACATGGGATTGAGAAGCTATTTGAAGGGACCCTGTGGGATCTGGATTAGGAAGCCGTGTCAAAGGAACATGGTTAGTATTGTAAGCCTGGACAGTCAACCAGTGAGGTGCGGGCAGCTGAGTTTCATCAGAAACAGTCAGCTCAGGCTAAGTACAAACACCACTGGTGTAAACTACCTTCCCTCTGTTTACTTAGAAGCTGTCCCAATTCACACACATACTGTATTTCTAGCAGTGGGTGACTATGAGATTACCTGACAGCTTCAAACAGACCTTTTTGCAGAGCATGGTGTGTTTGTAATACATTCCTGGCTGCTTTGTGAATCACAGAATAATAAAAGGCAGACATCATCTGGTCAGGACTATAAACTGCGTACAGCTCCAAACTGCTTTGTTTCACTAATTATGTCACTGGTTAACGTAAATGTTTGTCACTAAATGAGCACATTATGCATCTATGACAGAAGGCTGCATGTCAGCAGGAAATTAATGCTCAAAAGCACTGACACCTCTGGTTGTAACGCTGTTCAAACATTGCTGTGACTACTGCAAAACAGGTGAGAATTGGCAATAAAACACATGCCTCAGTACCGCCATATTCAAATTACTGCTGGAATAAGACTGCATTTGTCTGCTTCATTTATCATTAATAGCTRTAATGTTCCTTGTGCCTTAGTCTGAAAGAGTCTGTCAAAAGCTTTAGGTAACCCCCTCATCAGAAGGGACTCACATCTTACCTCTTGTCAGCACATCCACACCCGTGATGGGATGGGGATCATAAGGAACCATCCTACTTTTAAATGGAGGCAGTTCATGTCCCAGCCCTGAAGCCTCCCTCACCACAGGCACTCTGCAAATGGCAGTCATGTCTTCTGGACATAAGTGTAGCGGGCTTTGGGAAAGGAGAAATCTTGCTTAGTGTCCTGCAGCCCACCTTTCTATTCTTAAACAAGAGAGTCAGCTGCATTGATCCTACAGGAGGAAGAAGGCAGCTCTGACAGCTTTCGAGAACATTTATGTGGCTCAAGTAGCACTGGGGAAGGAGAAGAGACTATGAGCAGTAATGGAGGAGCAATGGAGTAATGGAGGAGTGTCTTCCCTACACCTTCACGGCAAGCAGACACAGACATAGGGAAAGCAGGAGGTAAGGAAGATGCTGCTTTCCCCTCATCCGTTCATCAAAATTGAATCAGAGTTTGATCTGCTGGCTTCTCTAAGTGATGCCACTTTTACTGCTTATGCTTCTATCTTTGTTCAAACAGTATATATCACCAGCTTGAGCATGAGGCAAGACTTGGCAGAGTGGGGTTCTGCGTATAAACTGCATGTCCATTTCTCACACYAAATTACTAAAACTCCCAGAAGGAGAAAGCAACCAGTCTGAGAGAAGTCCTGAGTTAGTTTAACTTTGTAACAAACTGATTTAGAGAGTTCATCTACACAAGGGTTTTGGTCTGATTCAGCTAGGTCAGTTTAGACATTGATGGTTCAGTTGGTCCAGTTTCAGCATATGAACAAAGATTTGGTAGTTAGATGCAGGGAACTGTACTAACCTCACTAATAATTTTTCTGCTTTCATTACCTTCTAAGACAGGACATCTACTGCTCTCTGAAATCGACATCTCAGTTACTGCCTTCCTGGCTTTTAGCAGCTACTTTGGATAAAGGACTGAAAACCAGGAAAGACATTACTTTTCTTTTACACCATTCCCAATCAGAGTGAATGAGTTTCCTGCTCAGAGAGCAGGAAAAGTAGGTAGCTGTAAGCCTACATGATAGAATTACAAAGGAAAGAATCTGAGAATCACAGCAGTTGCCTTTTGTTAACACTGATTTTACTCAAGGCAGTGTGAATTTCCCAATTATATGAAGCAATACTGTGATTAGAGATGATAATTAAGATACAGTTTACAAGAGAAGAGATGGCCTTTTTGATACATCTTCTAAAATGTTCTTCTCAGACCTGGGCTTAAGAATTGCCCAGTGCTACTGTGATAGGTACAAAAATTGCCTATATTTTGATTATGCAAGGTATTAGTGGTAGAAGTATATATGAAATATTTATACTGCACTGGTACTGTCAACAGATCTACAGAAGCTTCAGCAATGAAGGAGCTGAGTTAATAGCAGTCAGGCTTTTAGATTTTGGGAACAGCAGCACAAGACAAAGCTGCCCTAGAAAATGCAAGCAGAGTGTATGTCCTCAGTGCACTCCTACCGAAGTTATGCTATGCATCCATCTGTGAGAAACTACATGGCTGTGCTTCAGTACAATATTTTTCAGTATTTGAACTTCACATCAGATGCCAGGGCTCAGTAATCAGTCTCCTCCCCACATGCTCTTTCAGGTTGCAAATTTGGGCCAATGGGTTTTTATGCAATTCTTTTACACAGGAACGAAGGGCAGATACTGATGGATTAAAATCATCCTTGCCAAGCAAACAGGATCACAGCTCACACTGAGGCTTGCAAGAGTAAGAAACTTTATAGGGTTTAGTCATGCAAAATGCTGACTTCCTTGAGGGAGGGCTTATCCTCCTGAACTCTTTTACCCCTGGCTGTTGGGCAGAGCTTTTCACTCTCCTGGTAAGAAAGGCAGGCCTGTCAACCAAGCATTTCCAGGGCTTAAAGTTGTCCTCAGTCCTTCAGGATCTTCATCCTCTACACAAGATCATGCCTGGCTCTGTAGGCATTGCCCTAAGGAAAGAGCTCCAGGTGGAAGTCAGGCTAAGAGCTGCAGAATTAAAGCTCCAGGATATAACCAGGAGGAAGAGGGGAGAGAAAAAGTGGTAAGGAGTAGATCCATTACTGGTTCAAAGCAAGCATTTGTAAGCATGTGATCAGTAGGAGCAACTGGACGCAGTGGCATTACAAACACCTCTTGCTCACTGTAGTGATTTCATAGCCTAGAAATGGACAAGGAGACCAGAAAAATGGTTTGCCTCAGCCTGCTTTCTCCTTTACTTTGAATATTGTCTGTGTGAGATGAGCACAGCGCTGCCCTCTGCTCTGGCTGGCATGGGTACTAGAGGAACAAACCTGCACAGAGTTGACAGCATCAGGTTGTTCCTTTTCACAGCAGTGTCAGATGGACTAGTCCTTATGCAGAGGGGAAGGCCCTGGTAAAGACCATCAGAACGCTCACACAAATATTGATATACTGGTTTGTGGACATTTGTGCCACTGACGTTCAGCAACGCCACCAGAAGGAAGTAGCTACTGGAGGCCAGAAGTTGTTATTATAATGTTGTTGTAGCTGCACTGCCTTAAGGTTATGTGAGTTCCCAAAATATGTAGGGAGGATTCATGTCCGTCTTTTCAAGTATTAGTTAATTGAATAGCGTATTCCTCTGCCCGCAATACCAGAGCTCTAAAAGACTGCAGTGGTCTCCATGGAAATAGACAGTATCAGGCCTGTCTATTCGTGTTAATGTTTTCAGTAATGAAGGAATTAACATTTTACTTTTGAGGTGTACAGGCACTTTGGAATAGAACTCTTTTATCTTTAATTCTTCCCAGTCTCTTGCACATGGAAATAGGTATGGCAGCTGTCCACAATCTCTTTGCTCCCTTCTCCCTACCTTCCTTCCCCAAACAGAAAAGCATTCTTTTTTATGTAAGTGCTGGCAGTTACAACAAGATTTTGCTGCTGAGAAGTTTAAAAAGAAGTAATTTTAAACTTTCCACCTGTTGGGATTTCTTATGCCATGGAAATTTTGTATTTTAGATACTTATGAAAAGAGACCACAGCATCCCAGTCCCTACCTAATACATGAGACAAATCCTTGTGTTATTGTTTTAGACCCTACCTTTTTTGTGAATTACTTCCTTGAAGGAAATGAAGGGAAACTGGTGGAGCTCATTCAGGAAGTCCCCCCTTCCCAACCCATCCTTGCCTGTAAGAGCAGATATGGATAAGAGTGATCTTTCATCTAGCCTAGTGGATTAAGTCAAGTAGTTTTACGTCTTAGCATTAAAAATTCATCACTCAAGAGTGGTGGGAATCAGGGTGCATGTGCACTGATGCCAGGCTGGCACTTCCTGGGGAGCCTGCAGGACCGTAGTGGTCTGATGAACACATTCATGAACATCCCCATCTGAAATATCCCAATGACCAGTGTAAATTTAGAGTCACTGAGAGTGCCATAACAGATTTGTCTCTACCTTCTTTGGTCTGAAGTGCCAAACTAGTTGAAAATGCAGCTGTCCATCATGAGATTGCAGCAGCTGTTCCCTGCTTGGGGGAACATAGCTGTTCCTATGGTTTAATGCCATTTTATATACAGCAACTAGAAAGGCTGCTCTGGATATTGGTGGTATCGACATTCCTTATCCGACATTTCAGATGGGAAGAAATCAGCACTAAAACTTGCATGTATACTCCTGAAAGGAGGCAAAATCTGTCCTCCAAGTCTGTTTGATCCAGTTTTGCTCTGGAGACTTCCCTTTATTTTTGGTTTTCTTGTACTAGCATCCTGTCAAGCAAATAACAGGTAAAACTTCAATGACTTAGAACCTCTCCTTTAAAGTCAAGTTTGAACAAATCATTTACCTGTTGCAGCTGAGTTACAGTTTTTCTGGCCTTGACAGTATAACCAAGTGGTAGGAGCACTGGGGGTATTGCATTTCCTTTTAAATTTTCTTTTTTGTTTTCTTCAAACAGCTCTGATTGTTGCAATGGAAAAAAAGAATCACTCTTGTTTTTTGAACCTTGCTAGTGGACTGCCTCCAAGAAAAAGGGCAATTGGAGATCTGAGTCTGAATGCCTTGCAGCTGTTGAGGAACCAAGTGGAAGGGAAGGATTTTCTACACCATTAAGTATCGATTGCTGTTTTCTTTTGGGGAATCAACACACAATCTGTGGTAAGGAGCAAAATTAAGACTTTGAGAGTCTCCTCACATTAGTCTGCTCAGTTTTCATTACAGAAATGCTAGGTTCTGCTTTCCTTCATCCATTATAAAGCATTCCATTTCTTTCCAGGGTCTTCCTTAGTGTTTTCAATGCCATCACTTCCGGGTTTAAGGAAGAACACAATAAAATGGGAGTGGGGGGAATAGAGAAAGCTGCTGAAGTGTTTGTTGCTGGGGTTGAAACCCCTCTGTTCTTTGCATTTTGGAATGTGGCAGTCTCAGAACTGAAAAGATGCTGCAGTCTCCTCAGAGGGAAAATGTGTTTCAGACTCAGCTTCTCTCTATACCATTGCCTTTGCTCCCAAGGTGAAGATGAAAAGTAATCAATCGTCCTGTCTTTTGGTACAAAGCTGCATGAACTAAGGAGAGTAAGTGTGCCTGAGACCTTGGCCTTAGTTGCCTAAGGACTGCTCAGAAGCACCTGCACAGAGAGAAGGAAAAACTGGCAGCTGTACTACCAAGATGTCATGGTTTAACCCTGGCAGCACCTAAACACCACACAGCYGCTYGCTCACCYCCCCACTCCGGTGGGATGGGGGAGAGAATCGGGAGGGCATGAGTAGGAAAACTCGCGGGTTGAGATAAAACCAGTTTAATAATTGAAATAAAACAAAGTAGAACAGTAATAATAACAGTGATAACAACAACAACAACAATGTACAAAGCAGGCGATGCACAATGCAATTGCTCACCACCCGCCGAACTGACGCGTGCCTGATACGAGAGCCCATCCTGGGACCCACAGCCCCTCCACCCCCTTAGTTTTTATACTGAGCATGATGTTGCATGGTATGGAATACCCCATTGGCCAGCTGGGTCAACCACCCCGGCTATGCTCCCCCCGCCAGCTTCCCATGCACCTGGCAGGGCATGGGAGGCCGAAAAGTGCCCGATGCAAGCACCACCCAGCAACACACAAAACATCAGTGGGCCATCAACGCTCCTATTATACCAAACCCAAAACACAGCGCACACCCCCCAGCTACTGGGAATAAAGTTAACTCTGTCCCAGCCCGAACCAGGACAATATCCACCCCTTATTCTATACCATCTGTCATGCCCAGGTCTCACATTTTCTAATACATTCCAATGAATCATCACCATCATATTTTCCTGCCCTTCAATATATACGCAGTTGTCGTTCCCTTAGTCTATGGGCCATCCCTCTAAAATGTCCATTGAGTTCATTTAGTCCATGACTTTTGGGTTCCATGTGTCATAGCAGTCTTTCAGGGCAGGAGAGATGGTGTGTGGTGTTGGATTGTTGCATGCTGAAGCCAGTTCTGGTTCCATTTATCACTGCGCTCGTCTGGTTTTCTCATCGTTGCACTTTGCTCGGTTTCATCAGCATTCCTTCTTCATTAATCTGGGTGATTCTTACTGCAACACCTTTGATATAACATACAGCATTATATAGCAATCAACACCATACAATTCAGTTCATTGGCTRTTTTCACCCAAAATTAAATCCCCTTGAGGTACACATCGGACTTCCCCATCCGTTCGCATTACCCACCAAGTGCACCCAGGTCCTTGAGCAAAAGCAATCCCACAAATGGGTTTTCCCTTGCCTGAGGCAGGACTAACCCAGACTGCCTTCCCCAGCATATTTTTWATGTGCACTACAGGGACTYTATCCCCATCTACAGTACGTAAGGGTTTTGACTGGGCAGGGCCAGCTCGGGTGACAGATCCCCTAGCGTTGACTAACCAGGTGGCTTTTGCTAAATGTGYATCCCAATGCTTGAATGTCCCACCACCCATTGCTTTCAGCGTAGTTTTCAGCAGTCCATTGTATCGTTCGATTTTCCCAGAGGCTGGTGCATGATAGGGGATGTGATACACCCACTCAATGCGGTGCTCTTTGGCCCAGGTGTCTATGAGGGTGTTTCGGAAATGGGTCCTGTTGTCTGACTCCATTCTTTCTGGGGTGCCATGTCGCCATAGCACTTGCTTTTCAAGGCCCAGGATAGTGTTCCAAGCAGTGGCATGGGGCACGGGATATGTTTCCAGCCATCTGGTGGTTGCCTCCACCATGGTGAGCACATAGCGCTTGCCTTGGCGGGTTTGTGGAAGTGTGATATAATCAATCYGCCAGGCCTCCCCATATTTATATTTCAGCCATCGTCCTCCATACCAAAGAGGCTAGGGTTTCCTATTCGGGCCCGTTGTGTGATCAGTGCGACCCACTTACTCCACGTAGCATCAGTTGCATGATGTGTAGAGGGGACCCTCTCTTTGAACATCCAACCCAGCACTGGCAGTCGGGGTGCGAGGAGGAGCTGTGCTTCAGTACCAACCACTTCTGAAGCAGCTCAAACCCCTTCATATGCTGCCAATATCTCTTTCTCAGTTGGARTRTAGCRGGCCTCRGATCCTCTGTATCCCCGACTCCAAAATCCCAGGGGTCGACCTCAAGTCTCCCCTGATGCTTTCTGCCAGAGGCTCCAGGTAGGGCCATTCTCCCC
>JAYKAV010002915.1:2928-20991 GCA_035582835.1 Phoebastria nigripes
GGACCACGGGGACGGCAGGGCGCGTGCGCGGCTCCCCAGCTGCAGTACCGATGTTTGGTCACAGGGTGGCAGCAGCGAGCGCGGCAAAGGACGCCACCGCGCATGTGCCGCTCCCGAGCTGCAGTACCGAACTTTGGTCACAGGGCGGCAGCAGGGAGCTCGGCAAAGCGCGCCACAGCGCATGCGCGGCTCCCGAGCTGCAGTACCGAATTTTGGTTAGACGGTGGCAGCAGCGAGCGCGGCAAAGTGCGTCGCCGCGCATGCGCGGTTTCGCGGTGCAGTACCTCATAGTGCTCTCAGGGTGGCAGCAGAGAGCGCGGCAGAGGACGGCACTGCGCATGCGCAGCTCTCGAGCTGCAGTACCGAATTTCGGTCGCCGGGTGGCAGCAGCGAGAGCGGCAAAGTGCGCCGCCGCGCATGCGCGGCTCCCTCGCGGTGCAGTACCACATAATGGTCACAGGGTGGCAGCAGCTACTGTAGTAGAGAGCGCCACTGCGCATGCGCATATCCCGAGCTGCAGTACCGAATTTTGGTCAGACGGTGGCAGCAGCGAGCGCGGCAAAGTGCGTTGCCGCGCATGCGCGGCTTTCCAGGTGCAGTACCACAGAGTGGTCACAGGGTGGCAGCAGCGAGGGTGGCAGAGAGCGCCACCGCGCATGCGCGGCTCCCGAGCTGCAGTACCGAATCTCGGCCACCGGGCGGCAGCACCGAGCGCCGCAAAGGGCGCCACCTGCCACTCAGGGCAGGCCAGCAGCAGTGCACCGTGCCCCGGCCACCCCTCCCAGGTGAAAGCCCTCCGTGGCAGGGGGCAGGTAGAAGCTTGCCCGCCACCCGCCCAGCCCCTCGCCTACAGTTCTCCTTCCCCCACAGGCATCGCCGCCTTCCCGCATGCCCCGGCTCGACGGCGACGGCCCTCCCTCTTCAGGAGGGCCCTCAGGGCTCTSYGCAGGGCTTTCYGCTGTACCTGCATTGCAGGACAGCAAGAGCAGCAGCGCCCCGCTGCCAGCGCCAGGCGCGTCCCTGGAGACGGCGGCTGGCCCTGAGCCTGCGCAGCATCCAGAGGGAGCGGCACAGGGAGGCACGCGAGGGATGGGTGCATGGACGGCGCCCCAGGCATTCAGCTGCCCTGACGACATTGTGCTGCCAGCCTCCGCTCGGCCTTGGACGCTTTTTGAGGCCAATAAAAGATGACAATTTTGCCCCAGGGCTCGTCTGTTCCTGGTCCATCTTGGGAGAAAGACGGGTGCAGGCAAGGCCCGWGCYGGCAGGCAGAGCTGGAGAGCCCCTGTGCTCCCTCTCCTCCAGGCCGAGCAGAGCCCGCGCCCTCAGCCTCTGCCCGTGCCTCCGGCGCTCCRGCTCCCGACCAGCTGGGGCCTCCGCTGGCCTCGCTCCACGGTGCCTGTGCCTGCCTGGACCCCGGCAGCCCCAGCCCGCACCCGGTGCCCRGGCACGGCCTCCCATGGGCCCAGTGGCGCAGAGGAAGCCCTTCCCCGCGGTGCCGCCCRCGCCCTTGCTAGCACAGCCTGGGCTGCGGGACTGCCCTTGCTGCCCGGGCACGCTGCCCACCTTGGCCTCCAGGGCCTTTCCYGCAGCCGCTGCTGCTCTCCAGCCACCCGGCCCCGGCCCCACCTCCTGCGGGGCATCAGCCCATCCCCGGGCCGGTGCTTGGTGCTTGCCTTYGCTGGACTTCCTGGGGTCCCTGGCAGCCCATTCCTCTGGCCCGGCCARGTCCCTCCCAAGAGCTGCCTGGCTTCCGGCACCGCCACTGCCACCCCCAGCGTGGGGGCCTCCCCTGTCCTGGCTGTCAGCGTGAGCCCTCGCACGCTCCACCTCAGAGGAAAGGAGAGCAGCCCGTGAGGGACCTCCCCAGTAAGCAGCCGCCAGCCGGGCTCGGGACGCTGAGCTCCACCRCCYCYGKAGCCCAAACRACGGGCCGATGCACCACCCACCCCTGGCGCTGGTCACAGAGCCTCCCCTCTCTGCTGAGTCCCACGGYCGGGGG
Source organism: Phoebastria nigripes (assembly GCA_035582835.1). Classification (NCBI taxonomy): domain Eukaryota; kingdom Metazoa; phylum Chordata; class Aves; order Procellariiformes; family Diomedeidae; genus Phoebastria; species Phoebastria nigripes. The sequence continues at coordinate 4,931 of JAYKAV010002915.1, forward strand.
CAATCCCAGAGGGCCTCAAGCCTGTCTGGCACCACTGGCCCCAGGGAGAGCCCCGCCGGCTCTTCCCAGTCCCCTGCTCCTCCAGCATGTCCCTGGGAAYGAYGTCYAGGAGCGTCTGTGCCAACACCTTCCCGGGGACGGAACGGCCTGGAGCTTCTCCCACCGCTCCTCCTTGCCTTTCTGGAAGACGGCTCTGGCAGTTGCTCAGATTGCCAGGAGTCTCCCCAGATCAGCAGGCCCTTCCGGAGAGCAGAGCGTGGCTTCGCACTGGCACGGCTCCCCCCAGCCCTGGCATGCTCCCCAGCCAGTCACACAGCCATTTGGTAAACGGTTTAATTACTATAGAGAAAGGACCGCTGCTGGCCTGAGCTGGAGTTCACCCGCTGCTCTGCTTGGCTGCCAGTCTCTTGTCTCTCTCTTCAGCAATGGTCAGGCGGATGCCCTTTCCACGGGGCAGGGAGATCCACGGCTTGTTGCCCTGCAGCAAGGGAGAAGCAGCCACCTCACATGGTGAAACCCAGAGAGGGGCAGAGCTCTTCCTCTCAGGGGGGAAAAGCAGCAGAAGCCAGCCCCTGCCCATGCTGGGCCACGTACACATGGCCGTGGCATTGGCCCAGCAGAAGCCCCTTAGGACGGTGCCAAAGGTGTACAGGCCTACATCTGCCTCTTGCAGTCACGTCCATGAAGAATGCACTTCAGCCAAAACCAAACCACTACCCCTTTCCAACCTGGACAAGAGCCCATCGGGGATGGCGAGAGAGCACAGGCATTGCAGGGGGAGGGCACTCTCAGTCAGAGCAGCTGCCCAGGTCACATCAAGATCTGAGCACTGCGCACTGCTCAGCTCCCAACTCTCGGAAGGTTTAAAAAACCACAGGGCTGCTTCTTGAAAACGTCCCCGTTCCTAAGTTTACGGATGCTTCCCCTTCCCAGAGTGCTAGCCCGCAGCAGGCAGAACCACAGGGAGCAGAGCCAGAACTGATGCCAGCACTGGAGCTTCACTGTGTGAGAAGGCAGCTGCCCACAGGAGACACCAACCAAGCCTCTTTGCTTCAGCCAGCAGCCCCCAACAACAGGAGAGAACCCACCCGCCTTGTGTCCGCGCAGGCTTACTTTGCCAATAACGAAGATGTTGGAGAGCCTGGTAGCAAAGCTATTGCCATTGGCGTCCTTCACGTGAACCACGTCAAATGACCCAGGGTGTCTCTCCCGGTTGGTGATCACCCCAATACGGCCCAAGTTGGCACCGCCGGTCACCATGCACAGGTTACCTGGGGTGAAGGAAGATGGYTGTGACAAGAGCTGGCACAAGGTGCCGTGCCGTGGTGAAGCCCTTCCGCTTGGGCTCTTTGAGGAGCGCCGCTGGAGAAGGGCAGGGACAGAGCCRCACTGGCCCACAGAGCGGCCACCGGAGCACCTGGTGACACCTACGTCCCACAGGAACCCTGGCACGCCTCGAGGAGCCAAACAGCTCTCTGGCCCCAAGGCCCGTACCAAACATTCCCCACCACCTTCTCGGTTGTGTCAGCACCAAGGAGGCATTCCTGTACCACTTGTCCTGGCACTTCTCATGACTCTGCAACTGAAACCTTCTCCCACAGCAAAGAGCCAGGAATCTCTACAGCTGCCCAGAGCTTTCTGCTCACAGCCCCGCGAGAGCCGGGCTCTCCACCAGCTTGCTGGTTCTAGCTGGTGCCTGCTTGCTCTCAGAATCACTCCAATTCCCTATGCCAAATGCCTCCCAGTGCCAGCACATGGGAGGAATCCCTGCTTCAGCTCCAGGTGGAGATGCCGCAGGGAAACAACCCCTTTCCCAAGGCTGCCACCACTGCCTCTCTACTTTAGAGCAAAGATGTCTGGCGTTTGTATTTAACTTCCACACTGCTCTCCATGGTGGGAAAGATTACAGTGTTTAACATGGGATGCAAGACCTACCTGTGTCAAACTTGATGAAATCTGTGATCTTGCCTGTCTCCAGATCAATCTGGACCGTATCATTCACCTTGATGAGCGGGTCCGGATAGCGGATGGTGCGGGCATCATGGGTGACCAGATGAGGGATTCCTTTAGTGCCCACGAAGATCTTCCTCACCTTGCACAGCTTGTACTGCAAACAAAACCCAACACTGTTCAGCTGAGGGAGTGAGTGGCACCATGGATGAGGGGACTCTTGTCTCCTAGAGAGCCGCCAGCCACAGCAGGCCTCAGACCCTAAGCAAAACACCCAGACACCTCGCAACAGGAGCCCAGGCAGCAACTTGCCCAGCTCACTGCTCCAGCAACGCCTCTCGTCAGGCTGCCACACGGCTATGCTACAGCCCCACTGGAAACACCTGTGCTTCGGGAACAGCTGCCCACCCCAGGCTTCGGCCTCCTCACAAACACTGGCTGCATCTTCCCAGGAAAGCCTACGCCAGGGCAATTTCCTCATTTTGCCCTGAAGCCCGTGGTCACACAGTGGAGGCAGCGGCTGCCTTTCTTCAGGACCCAAGAGAGATGTGCATCCCTCCTCCAGGGCACCCTGGTTTCCCTCCTGCCTTTCACCCCCGACTCCTTCACAGCCCCTTTGGGACTCACAGGTCAACACAGAGTGGTAGCCAGAGGTAAAAGCTTATCACGGGGGGGTGCGGAGAGGCCCCAAACGCACACCACAGCCGGCTACAGCACAACCAGCTCTCCCTTCAGCATCACTGCGTGCCTGCACAGCCTGCCCTTAGGAAGAACATGCGAAGGAGAGCGCAGACTCGCAGCTGAGGCATGCCAACATGCCTGGGTTAAGGAAACATGTGCAGGAGTCACTTCCCAACACCAAGGGCCAGAGGGCAGTTTTGTAAACACTTCCATAACAGACCCAGGAAGGAGTTCAAGGCTTTTGCACCACAGGCAGTACCATGTTTCTGATCACTGTTAGCTTGCGGAGTCCTACGCTAAGGCTCACCACGCCACAGGAGAGCCACCCCCACCCCAAAGCTCCCTGTGAAGGTAACCCAGGCCGTGCCAACAGCCATCATTTCAAGCACCAGACAAGGCACCTGCAGCCATCTGGGAGTTGCTCTCATGTCACCGAAAGATTTCCCCCCACCAAAGGCTTCAGACCCCAACCCTGAAGGCCCTGATCTTCTCAAGGGTGGCATGGATTCAGTTCTCAGGGAAGAGAGCCAACAGCTCCTGCTCAGGAGATGCCAAAGAGGAAACGCCACCCCGACCAAACCCAACCGGGCCCACACTTACGCCAAGCTGAAGCCCCTCACCTTGGCCTCTTCAGCTGTGATGCGGTGAACAGCAAACCGGCCCTTGGTATCGTACACCAAGCGGAAATGTTCACCTGTCTTCTCGATGCTGATGACATCTGATTTCAGAGAGGGAAACAAAATAGCAGCTGTTATCAGCTACGTTACCCAACACTGTAACTCAGCACGAAGCTCACGTTTAAAAACAACTAGGGACTGCTGAACAACGCTTCAGGCGTGAATGACAGGGTCGGTATCTCCTCTTGACCACAAGCTCACATCTTTTACTGTGATACAGTGCAAATGAGCAAAAACTGCCAAAGGCTGAAGTCTGAACAGCAATTTACGCATATGCAAGCAGGCAGTTATAGCCTACAGATATCTGGCTTTGGTATTCATTGCAGTGCACAACTCCAAACTAAATAACAATTGCTTATACTTATCTTTTCTTCAGCTCCACCGGGAAAGCATCTTTCCCCCAACATCGTGCCAGCCTCACAAAACACCCCCCCTCCAGTGCAGCACAGTTGCCTGAGGTACCTGCCCCAGCCCTCCCCGCTCACCCATGAAGCCCGCGGGGTAGGTGATGTCTGTGCGGACTTTGCCATCTATCTTGATGAACCTCTGCATACAGATCTTCTTGACCTCGTCTCCTGTCAGGGCATACTTCAGTCTGTTCCGCAGGAAGATGATGAGCGGAAGGCACTCCCTCAGCTTGTGAGGGCCTGTCGATGGACGGGGTGCCTGCAAACAGAAGCTTTCTGCTGGGTGCTCAAGCACAACAGCAGCATTGACTGTCCCCAGGAGAAGAATGCTATCACCCCAACAGCTCTCACAGCAGCAGCCGAGGGCAGTTGCACGGATCCTAACTGCTAAGGAAACAGCGATAGGCTACAGATATCTTTTCTTGGTATTCACAGCACCTTTCCCCCAAGTCTTGCCAGCCTCACAAAACCCTGCCCCCAACACAATACAACCATCTACTGACCCACCCCAGTGAAGGAAAAACACAACAAGCAGGTTAAAAGAGAGCAGTCAGCTACCCCACTGCCATATTCCTTGCAAAGGGGGGAAACACGAAAGCTGTTTGCAAAGCCCCTAACAGCAAGCACTCCCTTATCCCCTGCGCTGCCCAACTGCCCCACTTCACCGCCATCCCCCGAGCAGCGCGCCTCAGCATCCCCTTGGTGAGACTGCGAGGCCGCCTGSGCCCGCAGAGAGCGGGAAAGGCCGCTGCCGCGGGCAGGCCGGGCCCGGGTCCGGCCCCAGCCCCATCCCCAACCCCAACCCCGGCCCCGTCCCGCACTCACGAAGACGCCCGTCAGCTTGTCCAGCATCCAGTGTTTGGGCGCAGCAACGCGCTTCAGGTGCTTCTTGGGGCCACGGGCCTACGGGACGGGACGGGACGGGACGCGTTACTGGCCGCCGCCAGGCCCGGCCCCCCCAGCCGTCCCTCCCCGGCCCCCGCGGGCTCCCGCACCCCCCCGGCCCTGGCGGCGGGCTCCCTCCCACGCCCCTCGACGCGGCGGGGGCGGCGGCAGCCCGCGACGAGCGGTGGATGGCAGCGGATGGCGGTGGGGAGCGGCCGCCCCGCGCTCTCACCATGGCTGCGCTCCGCCAGGAAAAGGCCGCCGCTTCCGGGCCGCCGCTGATATCCGCGGGCGCGGCGGCTGCGCCGCGGGACTCCCCCTGCCGGCCCGGAGGTCCAGCGCCGCCCGGTGCCAGGGCAGACGGTGTGCGTGTGCCCCCCACGCGGGACAGGCTCGGCGCTCCCGGCGGTGCCCTGCTCACGTGCTGCCCACGGGAGGTAGGGGGGGTCTGGGCAGCCCCCACCAGCGACGTGGGGTGCCCCGTCCCCTCCCCGCTGCAAGCGGCCTCGACGGGGGCACCCTGCTCCCGGCAGCGGGCGGCTGTGCCCGTGCCGAGGGAGCACGGGGCGGGGCGGGGTCGTAGGGAGGGTGACCGGATCCCTCCCGGCCCTCGCCGGTGCCATGGGGCAGCCCCCCAAGTTGTGCCCCTGCTGTTTCGGAGAGGGTGTGATGTTGTAGAGGGTGGCACACACACACCCCCTCCAGGGCGGGGCGGGGGGGGCTCGGAGACTCCGGGTACCCCGGCTGCCCCGGGAGCCGAGCCGGGGGGGACCCGCGTGCCGGCCCACGGCCCTCCCCTCGCCCACTGCCCCTCCCGGGCTGGAGCTGGGACCCCACGCAGCCCCCCGAACCCGACTCCGGGCCTGAGCGCCCGCTCTCGAAGGCAGGTCGGGTGCCAGCGGTCCCCGGCTGGGCTCCCCGGGGAGGCTGGCGTCTCCCCCCAGGGTACTGGGGTCCCCGGGGCACGCCCAGCCCCCCGCGCCCCGCCAGGCAGCCGAGTGGAGCGGCCCCCGGCGGGTCCCCGCAGCATCGCTCCCGCAGCGGGGCGCGGGCGGGACAGAGGTCACATCCTCGGGGGTGACACGATGGGGACACCGCGCAGGTGGCACCCCTGGCGCCACCGTAAAGCCGTGAGGAGGCACGGGAGCTGCGGGGGGCAGATCCTCCTCCCACCCCGGGCCGCTTCCCCCGGGGTCCCCCGCGGAGATGGACCCCCTTGTCCCCCCCCACAGTCCCAGCGCTAGGCCGGACAGGGAAAGGGGCACAGCCGGGGGGAACAACGGTCCTTCCAGACTTTATTAGACAGCAGCTTGAGACCTCTGCCTGCCTGGCCCAGCGAGGCGGCTCCGCGTTGGGGGCGGGCAGCGCGGCCCCAGCCCTCCTCCAGCCCCGAGGGCGGCCCCGTCCCACCCTCGGCCGGGCTCCGAGCGCTCCCTGCGCCCCCATCCCGCCCGCAGCGCCGGCCCTCCCCCCCCGTGGGGCAGCCGGGACGCTCCCCGCGCCCAGCGGCACCGGACCGCGTGTCCCCGGTGGGATGGGGCGACGCGGGAGACCCCCGCCCCAGCCGCCCTCCAGCCTCAGCAGCCGGCCGGCAGGTCCGCGGGGAAGTCGAACTCGTGGTGGCCGAGCCAGAGCTCCGGCAGTTCGTCCGCCCTATCGAGGCCGAGCTCCAGCACCAGCGCCCTGAGCACCTCCTCGTCCACCGGGTCCGAGTCGATGATGCCGGGGCCGGCGGCCGGGAGGGGACGGCTGCCCGCGCCCCGCGGCTGCGTCCCCAAGACCCAGCGCTGCGTCCCCAAGCCCCAGCCGGGCGCCGAGCCGGGCTCCTGGGGGCGCCGGACTCCCCCCGCGGCGCGGTGCTGGCTGTTGAGCTTCTGGAGGTGTATGCTGGCCAGGAGGTGGGGAGCCGCCTGCAGGGCCAAGGGGGCGGCGGGGGCCGGCGGAGCCCCCCCCGCGGCGGCCGGCAGCTCCCCGGCCCCGGTGCCGGAGGGGTAGCGCAGGGTCGCCGCCACCTCGCGGTCCTTCGTGCTGCGGAGGGGGGACCGTAGAGAGCTCATCTCCTCCGGGGCCTGCGGGGACACTGCGGCGCTCAGCGAGGCGCGGGCTGCCCGCCCCTCCCCCGGGCGGACGGGGTCCAGCGGGGTCCCCAGCCGGAGGGGGAGGTTGGAGCGGGGCGGGGAGCAGGGCCCCGGCTCCCCCCGCGCTTACCTGAGCGGCCCCGCTCCCCGCTCGGCTCCGCTCCCCGCACGGCCCAGGCAGCCGCCGCCGCCGGATTTATAGCGGCCCCGCTGCGGCCGGGCCGCGGGGAAAGGCGAGGCGGAACGGGGCTGGCGGGCGGACGGGGTGGGCCGGGAGGGATGGGACGGGGCGGGACGGCCCCCGGGGGCGGTGCCGGCACCGCCTGCCCCTCCGGCCCCCGGCCGGACCCCCGTGCGCCCCGCTTCCAGGCTGGGTCCCTCCGTGTCCTCCCCGTTCAGGCTGGAACCCGCCATGTCACCCCATCCAGGCTGGTACCTCCCACGCTTCCCCATCCAGCCTGGACACCATGCTCTCCCACCTGCCTCCCAACCTCTTGGGTGGGAACCCCCATGTCCCCCCCGTCCAGGCTGGGACCCCCCATGCCTCCCCCCATCCAGGCTGGGATGCACTTATAACACCTATCCAGGGTGGGGGGCAAGAAGGGGGGTTCAGCTGGTGCCAGGGCTGGCGAGGGTGATGTGAGCGGGTGCCCTCAGCCGTCTGGAGGGGGATTTGGGTGTGAGGGGTTATGTTGAAGGGGCACTGGGGGTACCCCCCAAGCCTTTGTCCCACCTTTTGCACTTTTCTTGCTTTGCACCGAGCAGAGTTCCAATTGTCTCTCCACATTCAGGGATGTGGACGGAGATGGCGGAGGGGGTGCTTTGCCCTGTGCCTCAGTTTCCCCAACTGTCTGTGGGTGGGCAACCTGCCTGGTTTAGGGTGCCATACATCTACAGTTCCATCCCTGGGTGCAGCTCTCCCTGCACCTCACCTAAACCCCATTTAATGCCACAATGTTTGACACTTGGGGGGTTCCCTATTGTTTATTTGTTTTCCCAGTTGTGTTCCTGAAGCAGCTCCTGCAGCTTGCAGGGCCGTCTGTGCCTGGTGCAGGGACAGAGCATGTGGGATGCTGAGGTGGGTCGGAGGGGGCAGCTGGCCAGCTTCTCTGCTCTCTCATACCCCACTTTTCTCCTGGCTGAACGATCCCCAGGGCTGACATCTCCCCTAGGCACTGAGAGCCTTTGCTGTGCCAGTGGCAGCACCAGCCTCCTGCCAGCGGCCACTGCACAAGGCTGGTCCCCCCCACCCCACTGCAGCAGGCAGCAGGGGGACATGGGGGGAAGCAGGGAGGGGGTCAGAAGTTTCCATGGGGACATGGGAGCCACGTCCAGCTGAACTCCCTCCACGCTGGATTTCCTGTTGTTTGGCTCGGCAGTAAAAAACAAAAGATCAAAACAAAGCCACGCCATGCTGGGAGTCCCTTCGTCTTCCTATTTATTCCAGCATAATCTAATTAAAGCAACAGGAAATATGCTTTCCCACAGCGACTAGACATCTTTAAAAAGAAACAGCACAAATAAAAGCTCCGTGGGCCAGGTGAAGGAGGGGACAAGGGCAGCAGAGGCCAGGCTCCACAGCCCGAGGCACCAGGAGGGATCTGCCCCAGATATCTGTGTACCTGTCCCCTTGCTGAGATGCCTCACTGAGATGCTGAGTGGCAGCTCCCATGGGGCACTGGGGCGTCTGGACGTTCATCTGAGATCTCCCGGGACAGGAGCCGCCACCCTGCCCTGCATCTCCCTCGACACTCTGGAGCGCATCCCAGCGTCTGGCCCCTCCGCGCAGGATTTCAGGAGCCCACCTATCACCCTGGACCAGGGGGTCTGAGCTGCCTTACGTGATGAGGCTGGAAGGGATAATCACAAATGCAACTGCAGATCTTTACTTTCCAGCGCTGGCTGGACCTCCGCTGAACGCGTGAAGTGCTGTGGAAAAGAGCACTGGCAAGGCAGGGTGGGCACAGGAAGAAAGGAAAGGGCTGGAGGAGTATTTCAAATACTTTATTTAAAAAAAATTCCCAGTTAAAAACACAATGGCCATGCCTTTCTGTGCGTAAGAGGTACAGCCTGTGCCCTGGGCCTCGGCTGGCCCTCGGCACCACTCCCTGGGTGGGCAGCTCAGAGGCCGTGCTCCTGCCAGGAAGGCAATGCAGCACTGGGGTCCAGCTGGGGAGGGTTCACAGCTCTGAGCAGCCCTCTCTTAAAAAACATTTAAAACCAGTTGTGAGAATAAACTCTGTGGTGTTAAAAAAGGAAAGAGAAAGGAACAAGGGAGGCTCTGCCAGCACTGGAAGGCTGTGGCTGGAGGGCCCACACTCCTGCCTGGGGAGAGCCACAGTGCTCGTGGTGCGCAGCAGCTTTTCTTCTTTAAAGAGAAAAAAATCAACCAACCAACAGTAATTTCTTCCAAATTTCCCCCGCAGCCACAAATTTCACCAGCTGCTCACATAAACATGCCGTCTTCCCCATGGGAAATGCTCTTGCGGAAACCTGAGCCTTCCTTCTCCGCTAAACAACATGCTTCAGATTCCCTGCAAATAGAAGGAGGCAGAAAAGGATGTTTCCACTGATATTTCAGCCTGATAGAGTGGCCTGGCCAGGGGCAGGGGTGCCACCCCTACGCCTGATGGACTGGGCAGCAATACAGTAATCCCAGTCTCAGCACAGACCCCGGTCCCCGCTGGCCCCTCGCTCCCTTTGCAGAGGCTGCTGCTCTCCTCCGAGCCAGACTTGGGGAACTACCAAAGGGAGACCCTGCCACGCTTCCGCTACGAGTTTCTCCTGCAAGCTGATTGCTGGTTCAGGATTCATGGGCCAGCACTGGAGGGGCGCACGCTCACTCCCTGCTGCCTTGTCCTTCCTCCGGGCTGGATGTGCTGCCAGGAGTGTGCAGCATAGATCCCTCCCTCCCAGCTCTGGAGTGATGCTGTTCCTCCTCCCCTCCTGGACAGGTCAGGGGGGATATCCCCTCCCTAGGACTGGCCTGTGCTTGGGAATGGACACCCCAGGGCATCCACGGCCATCGCATCTCCCACCCACCACCTACTCTGCTTCTAACACCAACACATCACAACATGCACAGAGAGTGAAAAGGGCTGCCGAGCCCTGTCTTGCTGCCTCCAGCTCCTCCTGGGGACAGGGACAAGACAGATGGGCAAGGGCATCGAACAAGGCTGGCAGGAGCTGGCAGGGCTCACCCAGCTGCCTGCCCTGGACTCCAACAGCTTTCAGTCTCCTGCCTGGCTAGAGGACTGTCCCAGCTCCTGGGGAAATGCATGGACAGCAGGTGGGGAACCATCTTCCTTTGCCCTCAGGCAAGCCCCAGCCCTGCACACAGCTCTGAGAAGAGCAAGGCAGCTCTGGCTCTGCCCCAAGGGCTGATGGAGGGATGCCAGTGCCGCAGGAGCTGACCCCAGGGACACTACACACACTCTTGCCAAAGGTAGACCAGGGTCTCTCGTTAGACCTGAAATAAAAAAGAGTAGCTGGGGCTTTGCAGGACCCTGGGCAAAGCACTTGGCAGCTGACCCTCAGTTCTGGAGCAGCTAAGTGTGCTGAAGAGAGCCTGCAGGCTGGGCTGGCAGTCCCTGTCCTCTCCCTGCCGCCTCCCCGCCCACAATTTCCCTTTAGACATGGTGGTTCACATCCCAAGCAGATGATAAAGACTTTTCCTGCGTGCCGGGGGACTGGATGCTCCGCACTCACACTAACTGCTCTGCACGGCAGCTGGGGCCGCAGTTGCTGTAGCAGGAGCGGATGGAAAGCCCAGCAGCTGCCAGCACAGCCACGCTAGGAGTCAACAGTTAAGAGCAGGAGCCACGGCTCTGCTGCTATCAGTCTGTCCAGCACCCTGCCCCGTGCCCAGCAGGCCCATTCCCCCAGCACTGGCAGTGCCACATCCCCCTGTGCCCAGGGCGGGGCTGCAGTTCTGCCTTGCTCCATCTGTCACCGTTTCACTGCTGAGGGGGACGGACCCTCCTTGCCCCACTTGCTCTTGCTGCCTCCGGCACTGCTACTGCAAGCGCAGTGAAAAACTTACTGCAGGGAAAACCAGTCCTGGAAAGCACTGGGCTCTCCGTGGTGGCTGGGGAGGGAGGAACGGTGTTTCTCCGCTCTCCCCTCTGCCACAGGCATGAGTTTTCCTCTCAGCAGGTGGCACGACAGAGGGAATCCCACTATCCAGCACCCAAGCTTCCTGCTCCATTTCAGCCACACGTGAAGCTGGCTGGGAAGCCTTTGGGTGCTCACCCACAGGCCTAGATCTGCATGGGAGGCATCCTGGCCACTGCAGGGGAAAACGCAGCATGGCCTGGGACTAGTCGACCACTGAGTGCAGGGCTGACCAAGCTTGGGGTCTCAGACCCCTTCCCAAGCAGATGAGCAGCCCATCTGAGGCACAGACCACGCTCATGCCAGCTGGTCCCCAAGCACATATCTGGCTCCTTTGAGAGGTACTATCAAGGAAGACAAAGATATCTGGGATCCACCTGTCTCCCATCCTCCCCTACAAATCCATGGCTACTAAATCCATTTCCTTCCACAAGCACGGAAGCCTTCCTAGGCACAAAACACATGTTCCCATCAGATCCAGCACTTGCAGTGGCCGTGGCATTGCAGCTCCTTCAGGAATGCGCTCAGTTCCCAGGGGAAGTGGCTGTGAGCTGAGCTGGAAGTGTCACTCGAGGGTGTGGAGGTGCCATCCAGGCAGAGCACAGGCCACAGTGCCCTGCTCCCTCTCCCCTCCCTGCTCCCAGTGCTCGGGGGCCCTGGTCCTTCTCCTAGGTCTGATGCTGAAGAAGGGACATTGAGGAGGGCATGAATTTCCAAGCCTTCCTGCTCCTGAGACAGTCTGACGAGGTCTGACAGCAGAAGAGAGGGGTTCTAGTTAAGCTGCAATTGCCTTGGGAGCCCGTAAGTCAAGCATCTGTAGGGAACAGGGTTCATAACTGCCTCATGCGCCAGGTAGCACTTTGACAGATGACAGTAAAGAGAAGGACTGGTCTTTTGCGACATGACAAAGAAGGAAACAAAAATCATCATGCACAGGAGAGAAAAGGAGTGGGGGAGCTGCATGTAACAAAGTGCAGCAGCTGCGATCAGGCGGTGGACTGAACGTTCCCAAAGAAGTGTTTCAACAGACCCACATTGAAGTCACCCACCTCCAAAGGATGGGCACAGACCAGTCCTGCAGGTTTGCACCTCCTCCCAAGCAGCGGTCCCTCACACAGGCTTGGGGACAACTGCCTGAATGTGATCCAGGTGAGGCTGGTAGTGTGCCATGTTACAAGCCCACTTCAACAAGCATGGAGTTTAACCACTTGCTTTTTATTCATCTCTTTGTAAGACACTAGAAGACATGGCTGTTTTCTGAGTTGCTTCCACCGAGTTGGAGCACCCATGCCCTCTTGGGAACAAAGGATGGGAACTTTGCTCCAGAGCAAAGCACTGCCTCAGAGAAAAGACTTGTGCCAGGGCTGACTGTGTGCCAGGGATATCTTTGCATTGCAGAGTTCACTCTCTAACTGACAAGCTCCAACCAAACTTGCATGCAGGAGGAGGACGTGAGCTTACGGCATAAACATGCAGAACTTGGACTTTTGATGAAACAAATGTCGATTTAAACCGAAGAGGCAGAGGAAGGTAAAATACCCTATGTCAGGCTTGTAACGGGTGATGAGCCTACGCATGGGAAGTGGTAGGTCACCAAGCTGTGGTAACAGGACTGTCAGCAACTGGGAAGCACGTCTAGCAGTCAAAACTGGGCTGGGGACTGGAGAAGCTGAGGAAAAACTAGGCTGAGGAACTGAAAAGCTAGCCATGGTACAGGGGAAGGGCTAAATATGTGAGCTCTCCTCTCCTGAACTCAGACACTGTGGTACAAAAGGGAATGAAAACCATGTATCAGAAGCAGCTGGAACATATGCCCCTGAAAGCATCTGCTTCTCATTCAGCCCTACACAGTCTCCAGGTCCTCCTGCATCCAAACGTTAACCCCCAGCTCCAGGCAGTCCACTAAGAAATTTCTCTCTTATTGACAGAGTAATCCCAGCCATGGTACCTTCCCTGCATCCAGGCTGAGACTTGGGCTCATGCCCCCAGCTTTTTCTGTCTAGCTGTAATTAGCTGCCCTCCTCTGTAGGAAGCCTCTGTGTGGGCACGTGTGTCTGAGGCTGATGACACCCACAACCACGTCCAGCAAGCGTTTCATCCCATCAAATGAATCACAGAATCATAGAAGGGTTTGGGCTGGGAGGGACCTTTGAAGACCATCTAGTCCAAGCCTCCTGCCATGGGCAGGGACATCTTTCACTAGACGAAGTTGCTCAAAGCCCTGTCCAGCCTGACCTTGAACACTTCCAGGGATGGGGCATCCACAACTTCTCTGGGCAACCTGCTCCAGTGTCTCRCCACTCTCATCGAAAAATATTTCTTCCTTATGTGCAACCTAAACCTACCCTCTACCAGTTTAAAACTGTTGCCCCTTGTCCTGTCGCTACAGGCTCTGCTAAAAAGTCTCCTTCCATCTTTCTTAGAAGCCTTCTTCATACATTGAAATGCCACAGTAAGGTCTCCCTGTCGAGCCTTCTCTTCCCCAGGCTGAACAACCCCAACTCTCTCAGCCTTTCTTCCTAGCAGAGGGGTTCCAGCCCTCTGATCACTTCTGTGGCCTCCTCTGGACTGCTCCAACAGGTCCACATCCTCCTTGTGCTGGGGACCCCAGAGCTGGATGCAGTGCTCCAGGGGGGTCTCACCAGAGCGGAGTAGAGGGGCAGAATCCCCTCCCTCCAACTGCTGGCCACGCTGCTGGTGATGCACCCAGGACACGGTTGGCTTTCTGGGCTGTGAGCACACATGGCCAGCTCATGTCCAGCTTTTCATCCACCAGCATCCCCAAGTCCTTCTCCGCAGGGCTGCTCTCAACCCATTCATCCCCTAGCCTGTATTGATACTGGGGGTTGCCCTGACCCATGTGCAGGACCTTGCACTTGGCCTTGTTGAACCTCATGAGGTTCACACGGGCCCACTCCTCCAGCCTGTCAAGATCCCCCTGGATGGCATCCCTTCCCTCAAGCGTATCAACTGCACCACTCAGCTCGGTGTCATCTGCAAACTTGCTGAGGGTGCACTCAATCCCACTGTCATGTCATTAATAAAGATATTGAACAGTATTGGTCCCAGTGCAGACCCCTGAGGGACACCACTCATTACTGATTTCTACTTGGACATTGAGCCATTGACTGCAACTCTTTGAATGTGCCCATCCAGCCGATTTCTTATCCATCTAACACTCCATCCATCAAACCCATATCTCTCCAGTTTGGAGACAAGGATGTTGTGTGGGACCATGTCAAAGGCCTTGCAGAAGTCCAGGTAGATGACATCAATTGCTCTTCCCTTATCCACCAATGCAGTCACTCCATTGTGGAAGGCCACCAGATGAGTCAGGCATGATTTGCCTTTTGTGAAGCCATGTTGGCTGCCTTTAATCACCTTCCTGTCATCCATACACCTTGACATAGCTTCCAGGAGGACCAGCTCTATGATCTTACTGGGCACAGAGGTGAGGCTGACTGGTTGGTAGTTCCCAGGGTCCTCCTTTTTACCATTTTTAAAAATAGGCATGATGTTTCCCTTTTTCCAGTCACTGRGGACTTCACCTCACTGTCATGACTTTTCAAATATGATGATGATCATATTTTTCAAGTATGACCTCTCATCACGACTGGCTGTTTATTTGCAGTGTAACCAATTCTTTACAAACCTGACCTTACTTTTAAAAAACCTCCTCTTAACAAGGTAACAGAAGCATAACCCAAGCCACTACCAGGCGTGTTGTGGCCATCYGTCCATCTATCAGGAATATTTCAATAAAAACTGACTTTAATTTAGGCTGTCTGTGAGATAAGGTTTAAAGAGTTTGGGCATACGGCTCCTATTAAAGTGGTCCATTCACTAGGACTCATCTTGTGCGGTGTCATGCATGTCCTACAGGCCAGACAAGGCTGGCCAGAACAGCCCATCTCACCCAAGACCCACTCACTGCCTGCTGCTTTCCCACAAGGCTTCCAGATGTGGCCAGGGAGACAGTGGGGGCCTCCCAGTTTGTGCTTGCTCTCGCCTGACATACTTCCTATAAGCCCCTGCCTTCCTCAGCAGGCTTCATAAGCTGGTGCTGGCAGAAGGGATGGACAGAAGTGCCATGGCAGCCTGAAGCCCCCTTCCTTCCCCTGCACTGTCTCCAAGGAGTTGCAGTTCCAAAGCACCGACCACAAGCCATGAACTGAGATCCCAGAGCACCAAGCCATTCCTCATTTTGAGTGCTGCATGGTGGGACAGGACAGAGGAGATGATCATCTGCTCCTCAAGCTTCTGTAATGAACCAGACCCTCAGCAACTCCTTGTCCCCAGCACAATGGATTTCCAGAACAGTGGCTGTCCCCAGGACAATGCTCTGCTGAGTTGGCAGCAATATCCTCTTGACTTTGCAGAAGCCCCTTTCTCACAAAATGCTTTCAGCCCTACCAAGGTAGTGGACCCTGCCATCTTTTCTCAATGCCCAGTGCAGATGTGTGCTCACTGCTTTGTACCAACAGGTGTTTGCCAGGCACTGCTGTCATGCCAACCTGCATGGGTTTCTCATTTACATGAACAAGATGACACTCAGTGAAATTACCCAACACCAAGTTTTACACAAAAGAAAGTAGTTTTCCACATGCCAACCATGACACTCACTGCTGTGGACACCCAAAGCCTAAGTAAGTCTGGAAAAGGAATAGAGGAATTAATGGAGGACAGGTTCCTTGGTGGATCTCTAATGTGCATCCAGCAACAATGCCTGGCTTGGGAAGCCCCGAAACCACCAAATCCAAGAAGCTGGGTAAAGATACCAGGAAAAGGATATTAAAAACCAACTGCCATGCTTCTCTTAGAAATGCAGATTTACAGACACATTTACTGTACATTTACAGATATACCTGCTGAGCCTACCTTCCCACAGTGAGCTACATACCCTCCTGGCTTTAGTAACCACCCTTGTGTTCAGTGACATTTTAATTAAACATCAAGAAGTTAACACAAGAAGAATGGGTTCTTCAGATACGTGAGCAGTAAGCAGAAGCCCAGGGAAGACATAGGCCCATTGCTAACAAGGGCAGGGAAACCAATTACTAATAATGCTGACAAGACAGAGGTTCTCAATACCTTCTCTACCTCTGTCTTTACTGGCATAGCTGGACCCCAGATCACAGGAACATGTACCTACGACAATGCATGTGTCCACCCACCAGCAGGGATGGGTGGTCTGTGACCTCTTGCAAAGGTTCAATCCACATAAATCTATGTTAAGAGAAGTGGCTAAATCTATGTTAAGAGAAGTGGCT
>JAYKAV010002915.1:21131-56344 GCA_035582835.1 Phoebastria nigripes
TAAATCTATGTTAAGAGAAGTGGCTAAATCTATGTTAAGAGAAGTGGCTGACGTTGTTGCAAGGCCACTGTCTATAATATTTGAAAAGTTGTGGAGATCAGGGGATATCCCTGATTACTGGAAGAGGTCAACTGTCACACCCATCTACAAGGAGGTCCAAAAGAGAACCCAGGAAACTACAGGCACGTTAGTCTTACTTCAACCTCTGGGAAAGTCATGGAACGAGTCCTCCTAGAAACTATTACAAACCAAATGAAGCAGGTGACTGGGAAAAGCCAGCATGGATTTACCAAGGGCAAATCATGCCAGGCCAATCTGGTCATCTTCTACAACAAAATAACATCTTCCGTCGACATGGGGAGAGCAGTGAATGTTGTTTACCTGGATTTCAGCAAAGTGTTTGACACTGTTTCCCACAGCCTCCTCCTGGACAAACTGGCAAGATACAGAATGGACAGGTGGTCTGCAACATGGGTAGGGAGGGAATTGGCTCACAGGCCAGCACACAGAGGGTGGTGATCAATGATTTTTACTCAGGCTGGCAGCCTGTCACAAGTGGGGTCCCCCAAGGATCGATACTGGGCCCCACACTGTTCAACATCTTCATAAACGATCTGGATGATGGGATTGAAAGCAACCTCACCAAGTTTGCTGATGACACCAAACTGGGTGCTGAGGTGGACACATCAGAAGGGAGAGCCATCTTACAGAGACCTGGACAAGCTGGAAGAGTGGGCTAACAAGAACAGTATGAATTTTAACAAAGACAAGGGCAAGGTCCTGCACCTGGGACAGAATAACCAAAGAGCCCGGTTCAGGCTAGGATCTGTGTGGCTGGGGAGTAGCCTTGCTGAAAGGGACCTGGGGGTCCTGGTGGACAGCAAGCTGAACATGATCCAGCAGTACGCTGCTGCAGCAACAAAGGCAAATTGGATCCTGGGCAGTATCTGTAGGGGCATTACTAGCAGAGAGAGAGACAGGAGCATCCCACTCTACTCAGCACTTATCAGCTGCACCTGGAGTACTGTGTCCAGTTCTGGTCCCCACAAATCAAGAGACATAGTCAGACTGGAGAGGGTCCAAAGGAGGGCCACGAAGATGATCAAAGGGCTGGAGAACCTGCCCTATGAGAAAAGGCTGATGGAGTTGGATGTCTTCTCCCTGGAGAAGAAAAGGCTCAGGGGGACCTCATCACAGTATTCCAGTACTTGAAGGGCAGCTACAGAGAGGACAGAGGCTCTCTCTTCACAAGGAGCCACAGGGAGAGGACAAGGGGCAATGGGTATGAGTTGCACCAGGAGAGGTTTCACCTTGTTATAAGAAAGAAATTTTTTACAGTGAGAACAATCAATCACTGGAACAACCTTCCCAGGGACGTGGTAGAGTCCCCATTGCTAGAGTTTTTCAAGATGCAATTGCACAGGGTGCTAGATAATCTCATCTAGGATCCCCTTCCCATGAAAGGTTGGACCAGATGATCTTTGCAGTCCCTTACAACCTGGGCTGTTCTACCATTCTAATAAGGACGAGGGCCCATACTCCTCTGCTCAGCCAGAGGAAAGGCAATGCAAATTTTGCTAACAGGGACCCACAGCGCTGAGCTAATGTGCTACTAACACTAAGAATCCCAAGTGAAGCAGGAGACAGATGACGTTGTACACAATGAGCAGTCAAGTGAATGTGGTTCATCTTTCTAGTCAGCGAGAAAGACTCCAACGAGCTTTCCTGAAGTCCTCTCTAAAAAGACCTGTAAGCCTGAAGCAGGAGTATTGGCTTGGACAACTCACCTTTGATAGAGTTAAGAATTTCTTGAATTCTCTGTGGGTCATTGCGATCTGGTCTGCAGCTCGGTGTGATCTCCAGCACGTAATCGGGACCATACTCTGTGAAGAACTGCAGGGAAGAGGAGAGGAGAGTCAGCAGAGAGGTCTCTGGCTGGCTGAGGCTGGAGGGAGGGCTCCCCATGGGTACCTGTTTGTAAAAAGGCAAAAACATTTTCTCTGAGGGGCACATGTAGCTTAACTACGTCAAAGAGGTGCTTCTGCAGTGTCTGTGCCCACCTGAAGTTTGCAACCGCTACCAATTCAAGGGCTTGGTAAGCAGAGCTCAGTGGTGCAGTCTCATGTCTATCCCAATGCTTTATTCGGGAAAGCTGTTGACACTCATTTTACACATGGTTACCTGCAAACCTGATTTTTTTTTATGAACAAAATTCTAGTGCTGCCTATCAGATATCCTTCCTTTTGGCTCCCTGCCCCACCTTGCAGAGTGCTGCATTGACATGACTGTGAAACACCTGGAAGGAGAAAAATCAGTGTGCTTCAAGGTTAATAATGTGTCTTTCCTGGCTGAGTGCTCCAATAGTGTGCAGCCAAGCCTGAATGAGAAAATCTGCAGCACATGGGCTCTACATAATAACGCAGAATCACAAATTATTGCCAGCAGTTTTATTTCACAAGCACACAGCGCTGAGCAAAGAAGCAGGCACACCAGGGTTAAAAATTCAGTGGTGAAGTTGCAATCAGTCCTGTTGCTACCCCTGGAGAGCTAGTCCAGACTTAAAGCTATTGTACCAAAGATAGGGAAATTCTCAGCATTATAGTCTCCCAAGTGATTAATGATGCACAGGGCTGGGGTTTTCTTTAAGGGTGACACTGGAGGTGGCAGATCTGGCAACGCAAGACCAACATCTCTACACTAGCAGGAGCAATGAGGGCTTCTCCAAACAGACCTCAACATGCCAGTACTGATGAGGAAAATGAAGTGGCTCCTGAATGCTGCAGGTTACAGTCCAGCATTTGAAAGCAAACCTGAAACCATGCTGGGTTTACCAGCCTGTGAATCGCAGTGTTAAGGAGCTGCCCGCTCTGTAAGTACATCAGCTATTCACACAGAATGGGCAAGGCAGCTGGGTCAGGGCAGGCAACTTTTTTGTGGGTCAACACAATATTCCACTGAAAGGGGAGTAAAAGCCAGCCAGCTGATTTAAAAAATGGAAAAAATCTTTTCTTTTTAGTGAGTCAGGGTTTTGATCTATGCTTTCAACGCTGTGAGAATGAGATCCCATCTGTCCCCCAAATCAACGTGGGGCAGCAGGAAGCTGCAGTACATTGTGGCTGCTCTTAGCTCATTGAAAAATTACCATGACTATTCAGATCAGAGGTGGACCCAGAGCCAGCCTGAATGGGAGCCCTACCTAGCTGTATCATGCAGCATGGGAGCACATGCTTAGCTAATTAGCAGGCTAGCCCTCTTTCTTCCAAGCCTCTCCACGGTCAGCCCAAGGACTGATGTATATTTTTCAAGCAGACTATTTTCACAGTTTTCTTAAGTAATCTCCCTTACAGCTAAACATTTTCCTTTCTTCACCTCTGCCCAGAGATCGCTTTGGAAAGCCCCTGCTGAAATACTGACACAAGAGGAGAACACTGACATTTTTCCTGCTTAGAAGGACTGAAAAAGGCTACAGCAGAAGAAACCAACATGTTTTGGGAAGTCCTCACTGAGAACTGGTGCCTCTAGTCTGGTTTGAGTTTGCTCTTGTAGTGTGAACAGGAGACAGATACTCCCAGAGCATACAGGCTCCACTGGCAAAGCCCGCTGACTCCACAAACCAAGCAAGCTGGCTTATTTGCAGGAAAAAAGGAAAAACACATAAAATCTTGACTGCAGCATCCAAGAAAGAACACATGGAAAATGCACACCTCTCAGTAACTGGTCTCGGCTGCACAACCTGCTGGTTACACAGGCAGTGGCACAGCGGACTTTGTACCGTGGTCTAGCCCATGGGGAAACGAGGCACAGTTAATCCTGACAAAGGCATCATTTTGCACTTCCTCATCCTCTGATTTCTATGGCATCAAGTGAAACAGAGCACCAATACAGTTTCATGCAACTGTTTTTCAAAGTCTATGTTAAAGTGCAAAAATACCTGGACTTTTGCACTGATGTGGTTTATGGCAGTTGAGAAGCTTTTGGTATTAAATAACTAATATCCTGTAGAGCAGCTCCATGTGCTGAGCCACCCAGTAAGGGTTGCAGAGTGCAGTCACGCAGAAGAGCTTGGGGCTGGCTGGGTTTTACACCATCCACCAAAAAGCAGGTCAGCAGGGCAAGCCTGGTAAATCTTGAACTGCCTTATCCAAGAGCTCTGATGCAGGTGCTCTGAAGCAAACAGCCCCAGCTGTTCAACACGTTCTTACCCCTCTACCAGAGGTTCCTGTGCAGGTGGCAGGAGAAAAATACGTGTCCAGTCACCCCAGGTCACAGACTGAGACACAAGGGCTGAGACACAAACCGGGAGGGCACAGGGGCAGCAGCAGGAGCCCCTGCCCACTTCTGCTGCCTTGCACCAGTGGCAGAATGGCCAGGCAGGGAATGACAGGACCACCTCTCATTGCCACAGCTAGAGGTGCTTCTTGTCTCTGAGGAAGCACTAACAAAAGAAATTCTTTCAACTGCTCATCAATTGACAAAAGCAACAAGCAGCACCTGGGAATCGGCTGAGTTTTGACCCACCACAGGGACCCAGAGACGCAAATCCACCAAAACAAACCAATAACGTCAATTTTCTCTTTGAGGTGGGAGGCTTAAGCCTTAATATTTCCAAAGATAGTACAAAAGAGCCATTTGTACAAGCACCTTGTATCCACTGTCTTGCAGCCTGGAGAGGATTCAAGAGGTGGTTTTCAGTG
Source organism: Phoebastria nigripes (assembly GCA_035582835.1). NCBI lineage: Eukaryota > Metazoa > Chordata > Aves > Procellariiformes > Diomedeidae > Phoebastria > Phoebastria nigripes. The sequence goes on from JAYKAV010002915.1 coordinate 25,826, forward strand.
CTTCAGAAAAGACTCATTCTGTTTCTTAATCTCTCAGAACAAGGAGGATGTTACAAGCAGGCAAGCTCATGCTTCAGCAACAACAAAATGCCTGCACTACTCACTCATCCATTTATTTGTAGCAGGGGAAAATATATCTTTTTCAACCCTGAAAAAACCCTGTCATTTTCAGGGATGAAAAAACCAGTGTTGAGAACCAAGACTCACAAGGAAAGCTAAAAATCCTCTCCTTAATCAGCAGCTCACCTGGAAACTCACAACCGCTCCCTTTTAAAACTCAGGTATGTCAAAACTGAGAGAATCACAAATGTCCGATGCACAATCCTAAAGCCCTGAGCAGGCCAAAAGGAGCTGAAGTTTAAACCAGAGGGAGGCATACCTGGGACTGCATAGATCTTCCCTCCCATCAGCGGGGTGTCCCAGAGAAAGAAGCAGTGCACAGTGTAGCAGCACAACTGCCAAGTGCTTTGGTGGTCTGAAAGAGGGTGGGAGTAATGGTTCAGGAGATGGGAATGTGGAATGACTGCAAGGAAAGAAGTGTTGCAGGAAGAAAAGAGTAGACGTAGAGGCCAGGAAAAAAGGGTGAGAAGCGGAGAAAGGAAAAGGTGAAGAGGAGAAATGGGGGCGGGGGGGGGGGGCTAAAACAATAATGTTCTTAAAGGGGAAGGATATTTTCTACTGAATAATGCCAGATCTGACAACAAGTACTATGCCAATAGCAAAAAGTTAGACATCTTGTAAAAGTCTAAATTCTGTCCCTGATTTTAGTACAAACAGTTCATTGGTGGACACTGCTGCAGGAGGACCATGACCCACTGCACCATCAGCACTGGATGTTCAAAGAAATTCTATGTTGGTCCTTCCAGACATCCTAAGACTACTTAAACACCATTACACTGCTGCTCAGTCAAATGCTTTCTGGATCGCAAGACCACAGCCGTCTTGTTTTCAAGCCCTTCTCTACAAACTCATTAACAAAAAAGAACCACCAAAAGACCTCCATGTTTCTGAATATTGACTTTTTTTCATGGTAACTTGATTCCAAGACCTGGAGCTGTAAAGAACATCCCCAAACCCCTCAATGCTTGAAGAGAAGCAAAGTGCTGAATATAACTGGGTAGAATTTGGCCCATCATCACTGAAAAAGCATGCCAAACCTAGCTGATGGAGAGAAATACATCGAGAGCAGCACAACCTAGCCACTTCACAGCAAGGTGCTTCAGCAATGATCTATCCCACGCCACACACACTCATGAGTTTCCTTCAGGAGGAGACCAGAGCCCTGGGGTTGTACAGCAGGAAAGCAGTGCCTGGACTGCCTTCAAGTTGCTCACAGTCAGGAATTCTGCACTGATCTCAAAAAGCTGACTGGTCTGACAGCTCAGTTTCCAGGTTTCATGTTAATCAGAATGGGAATTCCTATTTAAAGCAAAGAAAACACAAAATCAGGAAGTACCAACCTTTGTTTCTGTGCACAGGCACTGATAAACTATTAAACCATTAGTGGTTCTTTGCCAGAAGCAGCAGAAAAAAACCTGGGAACGTGACAAAAAGACATCAGCCCTGTGTGCGCACAAATACATATGTACACATACACAGAAAGCACATGCTGTTTCCCCTTCAGATTATCTCATAGCTGTGTAAATATTTCATACCCACTAGCCTCCAAACCAATTCTCCTCCTTCATGACTTTTCCCCCCACCAAATCTGCTTCCACAGTTTACCTTAAATATCCCAACAGCACAATGCAGGCAGCCTGGAGCATCTTGTGGAAAGATTATAGAGAGTAAAATATACTGATGAGAAGGACTCTAAAAATATGCAAAACCAGTCAGCTGTAGCTTCTCTGGGAGTTTCTGTTAGGAAGCTCTGCAGGATTAATCTAAGATGAGGACTCATTCTTAATCACAGAGAAACAGGCTGCCCCACAAAGTGCTAGCCTGGAACTTGCACTAGCAGCAAGGTGAGGAACAACATTACCTTCGACTAGTTCCACCTAAGGGGGAAAAAAAAGCCTTCTCTAAACATAATGACTCATGGAGTGAGAGAAGGGAACAGAAGAACTCCCATCAAAGTGACGGGCCACATATTGAATACATAGTAAGACACTCCTTCCCCTGAAAATCTGAGGTCCATAAGGTTTAAACTAACTTGTCAAGTCAAAAATCCAGGTGCGAACATCACATGGGAATGTGCCTCGTCCAGGCTCTGGAATAAGGCAATGGCAAAGCACTGCCTGGCATCTGACTGCTCTCTGTCATGCTCTGCTGCAAGATGAGCCTGCTAGAAGAGATAGAAAGTGTATTTTAAGTTCAGTAAATGGCAGAGCAAGAGGGGCTATGGCTCCCAAGGATAGTGTACAAGTATTATTCCAAACCGTGTCCTCCAAAAACCGTATTTGCCATCAACCATCTTACTGTCTTCTGCTCTGACAACTGTGACCAGCAAAGACTGGTCTTCCAGATAGCTTTGTTCTAAAGCAGAGCCATGAAGAGAAGCCAGAGAGCAAAAGGTCCTCGATGACTTTGGATGTCAACTCCAAAGCTGGCTCATCCCTTCTACAGGCAGCTTGCAAAGAGCCGTTTGACTTTAACAGACTCAGGTCCCCTCACAGAAAGCGTAAGAGTGCAAGAGCAGCAAGTTGCTTCCTGGAGTGCTCAGTGGGCCGGCATGTGTATCCACATCTGTACTCGAGGCAGCGGGTAGAGACGCTGCACTGAACTGCACACCCTGCCTGCATCCATCAGCGAACCTGCCCGATGGCTTGGAGCCTTTTCCCTTAGCAAAGGTGGAGACTGGAAGCTTCATCCTAACTTTGTCCAAGCCCTCCACAAGGCAACAGCCCATCTTATGGATATGGAGCGGGATAAAGCTTGCTTTTGTTTACACAAGGTTTTCCTGGTTCACTCTGTGGCTTTTTAAACAGAGCCAAGTCTTGACGTGCCCCTCTCCATGCTTCAGAGGAAGCCAGAGGACATGCAGCCATCCCCACATCCAAGCTGAAACGCAGCCAGGCAGGAGGAGGGCCCCAGACACACTGCACAACACACAGACACCCTTGAGGGAAGGCGGAGGATACCTGCACCCTGGGCACTGAATTGCTTGATGGAGTTTGCCTTCTCCACATAGCCACCCACCGAACACCCAGACAAGCACTCCCATGGCATCTCAGAGTTAAGAGCCCCAAACCAAACCTCCACCATTGCTGCCTGGACATTAAGTGTGTGGGGCCATGCGCTGCCATGCTCATATGCAGCTCTTCATTGTGAAGGGTCTGGCAAGCGGTGGCACAAGAAGCCAGGTTTTTATGCCCTTAAACAGCACAGAGGTCTCAGGAAGGCAGTCCTGAGATTTTTTTTCCCCATCAGCATCTGCACAGGGAGCTGCATCAGCACACTCTCACTGCACTCTCCACAGCGACCTCTCCCTGGACCTCAAGCACCAGCATTTCTTGTAGTTGCCTTATTACAGAGGCATCTCCCTCTGCTAAGAACCTACGTGAACGTGCCGTTGGACATGGATATTTCTGACTGTGCTGTGTCCCAAAGGCAGGGTTCAGCAGCAGGCTTCCAGAAGAGACTGGTACCTGTATGTACCTCGCAGCTTTCATTAGAAATCAGACTTGTTTCAGTGCTCCTGAGAAGCGGGAGGTTCCCAGCCCTGGAGGAACACTCTTTCCTGGGGGAGAAGCACAACACGATCCAGTACAAGGTGTCCCATGCTGGCCTTAAAGATGGGGCTTGCACATCCACTCAAGGGTGAGAGGCTAGTAGATCTCAAACTCCTGCTCTCGTGCATGCCAAAGCCCATGCCATCCCTCACCAGAAGACAGAGCAACGTGCTGAACAGCTGAACCACAGAAAGCCCCAACGTGGGGGGTGCGCAGGTACCTGGCAGGGACTCTCCCATGAGTTTTGTCAACCAGCTGGGATTCCCATGTCAAGGGGTATAGATTCACCAGACATAGATTAATACATACAAAGGCTGGGACATAACAGAGGTGGAGATTGGAGTTGCTAAGACAAGAGTTGGGAAGAAGACACACACTGGTCCTCACATGCTCAGGCTGCACGTGCCCTCTGCAAACGAGCAAGTAACCGCATTTTCCCAGTTGGCCCCTCCTGGTCCCAGGCTCTAACTGTCACATCCAACACAAAGACCAGCCTTTTCACAGCTTCACTGGTTTATCAGCCTCGGCTATTAATTTCCCGCTGATGAGTAAACAGATCCAGCTGGCAATGTTTCCAATTGACTCTTCTTCCTCTGTGAGTGACAAGACCTTGGAGGACCATAGACACAAGGAAGAGTTATTGGTTTGAGTAAAGCAGCCACTAGGCTGCAGCCTCAGTTGAAAGCCCACAAGAGCAGGATCAGGCAGTTTAGTCTGTGTGGAGAGGAGCCAGCTTGGGGACAGTATCCAAATTAAAAGGCAACGCTAGCTGCAGCGAAGACAAGCCTACAACTGCTCGGGATCTGCCGTGGCTTCTGATCTCACAGAAGACAGGACAAACAGTAAGAAGGATGTCAGCTTCACTGCAGATCACTTGCAGCTGTCCGACTGCAGCAAGGTTCCTGCCTCCTGCCCATGGCAGCATCACCACGTTAAAAGTAACTTGCATTTACTTAAGTACCCAAATCCAGACTGGATCAAGAGGGGATTTTTTAGCTAAGTTTCAACAGAGCTTTCCACTCTTGGAAAACAATTTTTCTCCTCTCCAAGCCAGGGTGGTTTTCAGAAACCATGTCAAAGAAGGTGTTTATTGCTGCTGTAATCTTATTACAGAGCCATTCTGTTAGACACCCTCAGTCAAACATGGGACCAAGTAACCAGAAATTGTTGCATTTGTCTCTACCTCAGAGACAGCATAACAGCAACCCCAAACCCAACTTTCTCCTCTTCTGAGACACATTCAGGCACTGACCCAAACCACTGTCAAGCAACCAAGTGCAAATCAGCTGGAGAAATCACTCCCAGGTTTACTGCACATCTGCTGTTTCCCATTTTATCTCAAAGTATGGAAAAGACTTAAGCTATAAACCCAAAGATGCAGTTTCCAATGAGAATGAAAGTCAGCCAGAAAGGCTTTACCAAGGAAGAAAGGATGGGAAGAATCAAATTTTTACATTGCAAGAGGAGCTGCTGGAGTCTCCAGCTGGGAGCTCTAAGTCCTGAGAGTTGGGTAAGAACTGCCTGGCGGCACTGGGGATACTGGGACAAAACCAAACTGAGGGAACCAACCAGAAAATCTGACGAAAATTTCCTGTGACAGAAATCTTTTTGAAAGTGGAAATTTTCCTAAAGGAAGTGGTGGAAGCCCAACTGCTTCCATCATCTCAAACCAGATAAAGCCCTTGAGCATAAACAAAAGGGAACATTGCTGCACGCGGTGCCGGTTTACTTTGAAAGGGGAGTTTTGATATCTAAAAGTAATTATTTTTTTCCATGTCCAGTTTTCATGAGCCAGGCAATTTTCTAATTCATTTATTTTTTAAAATGAAAGTCCTGGTAACTGTTACTAGCCCAATATACCCCCTCATAGGTATCTTTTAGCAATCCTCTCACACAGAAAAACCCCACCACATTTTCTCCACACAGTAAGACTTACACGCTGTAATATACAGGCTAGGGGGCAATGGGCAGGGATAACCTACCCCCGACTACCTGACTGTTGAAGAGTATCCAGAAGACAGAAAACTCGAACGATGCAGACGGAGACTGCTGCACGCACGTGAATTCTATCCATTACAGGGGGTACAGACCTTTGCATCACTGAAACCTTGGTGCTACGGACACTGGACCTGTCATCCTCGTTCAATGAGTGGATGAACTTGCTCCAGGTAACTCAAGCCAAGGTGGCAGAGTGGGCTCTCAGGTGTAATGCCCCTGCCTCATTTATGCAGGGGGCAGGATTCTAATGAAGAATGGTGGGATTAAAGCTCCTACCTTTAGTATTACCCCATGCAAGGTGCATATTGGATCACATCTTGGCATAGAGGCGTCCCTGCCTCGCTCCAAACCAGAGGCTCAGACAATTCAGCCCTGTCAAGTACTGGATGGAGAGCAAGGAATTACAGAAACCAAAAGGATGGCCCCAAATGTGCCACCCTGGAGAAGCAGCTACTCCCCTTCCTGTGTGCACTCGGCAAGTCCTGTAAAGCACACTGTGCGCAGCCAGTTGCTAGCCTTGCACTCTTCTTTTTGCCCAGGGTCTTGCTTGACTAGGACAGGTTTAGAGAAGTGCTGAACACCCACAGCTGCCCCCAGGACCAGCTTAAACATGTAAATACCATAATAATGCTGAATCCTCTCACAAACCAAGCCTTACATGTTACCAACGGGACAAATACAGAGTCAGCAGGATGCTTCTTGCCCATACATCACAGAAAACTGGAAGACCACCCAGAGAAACTCTGTGTTCGCACTGTTCTTTATACTTGTCCCCCTGCATCTGCTATCAGCTACCGCGGCAAGGAGGAGAGGAGACAGACAGACCGACAGCTTCCTGGACAATACTGCTCACTTGACATGGTGAAGGAGGTACCATCCTCCAGATTGCACGTTCCTATGCTATTTAAGACCATCGCAACACGTCAAGCGAGCAAAGTCCAGCGTCCAGGCCAAGGGAGAAAGAGAAACACTTGCAGTGGACATAACCATGACACAACTGTTTCTTGCAGCATGTGGGAAAAAAATCTCACATGCACGGTTTGGGAAGAAAGCTCTTGTGGGCTGGGAAGGGGAAACGGCTTTTGCTACAGAGGGCTCAACTCCACTTCCCAATTCTCTTCAGCTCTGTGGAATAGTTGTTGCCTTTTGGGAATCGCCATCTGCCGGGCCAGGCACCCAGCTCAACACCAGCTGAGTGGCCAGCAGACACTGGAACATGCCCCAGCGCACAGGTGAGAAACAACAGAAGGGCTGCACTTACAATCAGGGCTTTGTGACAGCTTCCCCCCTCCAAATGCAAATTGTCCCATTCCCTGCCCCAAGCCCCTCGCATCCCCTCAGAAAGGCCTGGCCTCCTGTTCGCTCACTTCTGGGAGCAGCGGCGGCAGTTGGTGGAGTGGAGGTTGGTCAGCAGGTACAAGTGCTTTTTGTTCCGTTGGCAGGGCTGAGTTGCCGCTTCTCCTGCTTCTAACCCTCCTGGGGTCCCCAGGAGAAGGGGTAGTTCAGGAACGTGACTGTGTTCAGATTGCGGTATCTTAGCAGGGCCACAGCTTGCCTCTTTGATCCCTGGACATGAAAAGCGCATAAAAGATTGAATTCAAGAATGAAGACCTTTACAAACTGGCCTGCAGGGACTCCGTCTGCCCCAGGACCTCCCCCCACAGTAGCACTGCCCTGTGTTATCACCACCCCCTGTGCTGGTCACTGGCTGGCGGTCCCCTTCATTTAGCTGCCAACAGCTCCCTCCCCAACACATAGCGCTCAAAAAGCTCCCTGCAAGCACCGCTCCAGGGCCCCAACACCGAACGTGCCGCAGGCTTGCTGCCGCCTGGATATACACAGTCGGTATCTCACGCAAAACACGTGATTCCTGCAAGCGCAGCCAGAGCACACGATCACACAGAGGCAAAATCTCCCCAGCTGGGTGCAAAACAGAGCAACATTTAACTTCTCCCCAACTAAATAACCTTCAGGAAGGCAGCGGGCAGCAGCCAGAAGGCCGGGGCTGAGAGCACACTGCTCTGCCTGATGAGCTGGGGCCTGTCAGGCCACCTCGCTCACACTGCACACAAGGATGCTCTGCTCCCTCGGCCTTCCTCCTTTTGTAAATCCCACAAAAATCACACCTTACAAAAAGATCTCAACATTGTTTATGAAAGTGTTTCACACTAGTTTTCTGATGCTTCATTCCATTTCCTCGTGTCCTATTGTTGGTCACCAGAGAGAGATCAGCACCTCCCTCTCCGCTGCCCCCCTTGAGGAAATTGTAGACTGCGATGAGGTYCCCCCCCTCAGCCTTCTCTTCTCCAAGCTGAACAAACCAAGTGACCCCAGCCGCTCCTCCTAAGTCTTATGGACACCCACAGTCCACTAAGATGCCCAGGGACATCAGCCTCGTGCTCTGGGTTTCTTCCCTCCCTGCCCTCCTTCCTCCATTCCTGCCCAAAGTCTATTAACGTTACCTTCTCTGGTTTGTGAGCGTATTTGGGGGGGACTAAACAAGGCTAATGAGACTATAAATGTCTCATTTAGCACGACCACGAAGACAGAGCATGATTGCACACAAGCACCATGGATCAGCAAAGCCGTTCAAAGCAACACGCTCCATCTGATTTGGATGGCAGACATTCTGCAGAACCAGCACTGCGTGCTACGCTGTCTTTAGTGTTACGCTGTGTGTAGTAGCATGAGAGCAAACGTGGGCCAATGTACCCCATGGCTGCTGGGCACAGCTTCCCAGGCTCAGGGCAAGCTGCTATCCTAACCCTTCAGTGGGCAAAGTTTGGACATCTCTGTTTCAATGCAAATGGCCTCGCCGCATCTAATATGAAAACACAAGAGGGACCCTTATTCCTGGGCAAGTAAATACTATGCTCAGCATTATGAAATAATCCAGTTTAGGAGGAGGGAGAGGGCAGGTAACTGCATCAGTTATATTAAAGAAAATAAAGATGATCCTTCAATGTTCTTGTCCAGACAGTTGGTTTCAGAAATTGTTGATCTTGGTTGTGGTTCAAGAGCTAAAAACACAGACCAATGCTGACGGGAAGAAGCAAGAAAACATTTAAAACTGATAAAGGAAATCCTTTGAAAAACTGTAAGCATCAGCCTGTGGCTCTGGCTTTCAGGGTACTTGTTGATACAAACTGCTTAATGCATTTCAGAACAGGATTATAAACGTAAATGAAAAATAGCATCTGGTGCCATTAGTGAGGCTAGAAATGAAGCTCTTGATTTCCTGCCAGAGGATGTGAGCTAGCACCTCTCTAGGAGAGGCAAAAACTTCACAACCAACCGGGGACACGCACCTTCCTGACTTTGAAGCAGCTCGCAGTGGCCACTTGCAGGCAAAAACACAAGTGTGGCAGCCGGCTCCTGCCTTGGTTCAGTGCAAACCCTACACAGCTGCAGGGCATTGCACGCACGTGGGTAACAGCCCAAAATTTCACCTTTAGCTGCAAGGCAGTCCCAACCACCAGCAGGCTCTGTAGCAGATAATAATGGGATAAACCTGTTGACAGGGAACACTCCTCCCAATGCCTTTTAATTAGCAGTTCATCAATGCCTCAAAGCCAGGGAGCATACATCCATTTGTTCTACTACTTAGGAGCAGAGCTGTAGAAGAGGTTTGTATGCCAACCTACCGGCCATGCCTCGGGATACTTTACCTTGTGCTGTTCAAACACAACTTCACCGCTTCCACCTGGTAACTGAGGGGCCTCATTCTTGGGGATCTGAACCCTGCTGCAGTTCGCTTACCCACTTCTTCCAGGTCCCAAAAGAGATGCAGATTCCCTAAAGGCAGGCTGCTGCTTACTGACATGAATATAACCATCTTTTAGCTGGTATCTGATCCAGAACCGTTCAACTCATGTACCAAGGCTATTTCTTATTACCAAGGTCACTTTATCACCAAGGCTACTTTATTACCTTTGATGAAGCACATGGCCACAGGCTTTAAAATAATCAGACAACTTATCATATGCCAGTGTCTCCACGCATTCTTTGCGGACCTGATGTATATTCTAGCAGAGCACCGTAGATTTCTGACTAGTTCCTGATTCAGCTCCAGCAAACTCCATTCACCCAAGAGCTTTCTGGCTGTGATGAACCACCGCTCCAGCGACTTCACCTGGCATTCAATAAGCACTGCAGCTATGCTCCTGATCCTCACCAGCTGCTTTGCTGGCTAACGTCACCACCCCAAAGATGATTCTTATTAAACTCTCTCTGTAGTGCAGGAGTCAAGATGCACTTGCTCATGGCAAGCACTTGGTTTTATGAGCCTGCCATAAAAATTCTCCTATAGGTGCCCAAGTGAGAACAGCAGCACTTGGTGACGGCTTCATCCAAGGCAGCCCACACTTCTCCTCCCTCCAGCTCATTCCTCTTCAAGTGCTGCACCACAGCTCCAAGAGGCAGGCTGGACTGATCTCTGGGAACTTGTGAGCAGCTCATCTCATCTCCAGAAACAAAACCACAAGCACCGTTTCACTGCAAGGGGAACCCAAACAGGCCAGACACCAGCAGCACCACAACTCGCAGCCAGCTCAGCCCTGCAGCCTAAGCACCAGCCAGCCCAGGAGGGGATATAAATTCACAGAATCATAGAATACCACAATCATCTGGTCCAACCTTTCTTGGCAAAGAATTCCTTTGAGAAGGAGCAGCCAGAGCACGCAGGGCCCCACTGCACACCTTGTGACATCCTGCAATCAACTCATTCCCACGCTGCTCTTATCCTTCAGGGCACTCTGTGCAGGAATCATTAACACAACAAATAAACTGTTCGGAGCAACAACAAACAGGCAAAACCTAACCACCTTCAGCAGTTAATTCCTACAGAGGGATCCACCCTTTTCACTTCCTGCATATATGAAAGATCCAATCTCGTTTAAAACCTGTTTCTGCAGAAACCTGGTTAAAGGATCATATTTAAGCACGACACTTCTCAAAAAGCATCTTGTATCTGTAATCACCAGTTTCTATAATGATGAATTTCCAGTTTCAACCCACACAAACGCTTTACTTCCTCATGCATACTGGTCCATGAGATCCTTAGACAAGGGCAAAACCGTAATTCTCCTCTGTAGTCACTGTAGGCTTGAACTGCTTTGCACGTGCAGGTTTGTTTCTGTAGGGTCAATACCACTGATCTGCGGTTTGAGACCTATTATGAACCTATAGTTATTTCACCCAAATTCAGTCTAGATTGTGACCCTCCAGCCCCACTCAAGACTTTAAAAGCACCAGCACTGGAACTGAGACAGCTCATATGCAATCATGAACAGCACCTGGCCCCATGGCCCGCTGCAAGACTGCTGGTCAGAAAAGCTTCAAAGTTGCACCTGGTACTTTCTGTAAGTTGATGAAAGCAGGGCTAAAATTTAAAGCCTTGAGAAAGGCCTGGCTCTTTCCTGGCAAACAGACATGCACATCCTAAAGAGCTCTTTGAGCAAACAGGTGACTCCCCCTCCCCATCCTCTCTGTAATTATCTGAGACTGGAGTTTATTGGCGCCTGACATCCCTTGCAAAAAGATGCGGACAGCGTCAGGTTTTGGGAACAAGCACCCACTATGCTGCTAGGACAGTGCATTATTGTTACCGGAGTGTCTCAACAAAACAGTATTGAGCGGCAAGGATGCCGTTTGGATTAGGTAGAACGACTCAGCTCTCGCGCAAGGAGAAGGGAGGGTTTGTCAAAGCTTTACCTCGTGATCAGGGATCTCAGAGGACAGTGTTCTCCCAAGGATGACCCCAGTCAAGTATGTCCAGCAGCGAGCTGTGTTGGCAAGGTTGTAGCCTCCTGTCTCCAGCAAGAATTGCGATTTTGGAGGGGGAAGAGTGGGGAATGGGAAGAGAGAGGGAGAGGTTTTAGTGGAAGGAACAAATCACGGAGGCAACACGTGCAGTTTACATGAATTCAGCTTATTTCATCCACGCAAGCTGTGCCCAAAAACTGCATTTTGCACCTGCTGGCAACACAAGGCCAGGTCTGAATGACACTGTATGCAAGGGCAGACCTCCCAAACTGAACCCCAGTTACACCCAGTGTGGCACAGGCCAGGCTCCTCCAGCCACCATGTCAGACTCAGCACAAGCCCCCAGCCCCGCGCGCTGGGCTCTCTCCTGGCAACAACGAGAGGTGTTCAAAGGTAACAGGGAGAGAAGTGCAAGGGCAGCAGTGGAGACAGGGGATTCCTACTTTTTAATGCCAGCTTTCGACCCATAAAGCATAACAGACATGCCCAGCCATTCGCTGGTGAGCTTTTCAGCACTGTCATGTTTGAGAGGACAAATATGAAGCTCATTAGTACAACTTGCAACTGCTTTACAAGTAAATGAGGTTTCACAGTCAGTATGGTAATGGTCACCTCCGTGGCAATGGTACTTGAGCCCACAAGGAGAAACCTTAGCTGAAAGCAACCCTGCAAGAGACTCAGAAGAAGGTTTTTTCCAGCAAAGACAACTAAAATAGTAAGAGAGAAAACCACTTTGAAAAGAGAGGGAGACCATATTTTTTCAACATTCCCTTCTCTTTGGGTTGTTGGGGTTTGTTTGTTTGTTTGTTGTGGGTTTTTTTTGTTTGGGTTGGGGTTTTTTTGTTGGTGTTTTTTTGTTTGTTTGTTTTGGGTTTTTTTTGCAAGTATTGACTCCTCCCCCAATTTCCACTTCAAATGCTTCCACAAGCTGCAGTGGTGGGACACTCCTTTGGTATTTTCACAAGCGACAAATAGTTGTCCCTCATTTTTTGCTAAAGTTTTGGGGTTTCTTTTTGCCTGAAAGGTGCCATCCCCAGCATACCCACAGACATGCCACAGCAGGATTGAACACTCACAGCCTTTCCAAAACGAAGTGCATTAGGCACATCAAATTTTAGGCTTAACATGCTATAACGTGATCACCCCCATCTCAAAAAGGACAACAGCTAGAGCTGATAACAGCTAGAGCCGATAAGGCTCCAGGCACAGAGCTGGGGGACTCTCCCTGGCACACAGTGGCTTTTGTTGTTCTGAAATGCTCTGTTGCATAAAGCCTGTCCTGTGCTCTCCGCACTGGACAAGCAGCTGGTTATGCAGAATGGCAAAGCTAAGTCAACCTTAGCTTTCCCTGGGTATCAGAGCCCTGCTGTACCGTGCAGCCAGCCAGTCCTTTTCCCAAGCCCCTCCTTGAATCCAAACAAAATCATTCATTGCCAGATGCCCGATGTGGGTTTGGGAACACAGCGCTCACTTTCCAAGAGAAGCGCTGAAGGGCTGATCAGCAGTGACGGGAATCAGAGGTGCCATTGAGAAGCCAGGGTCAGTTCATCAGGGTTAACAGCCTCTGCTCTTCTCCAGAGGAGCCAAGCAGCCTTTAACTCAAGATCTTAGGGTCAGGATTGAGACTTGCACCTGTTGGTATCAAGGATTTCAGGTCTGTGTGAAAACAGTACTGCACCACAGAGTGCCCTCCTGACGCTGCCCAGCAGTCACTCTGCTAAACTCCAGTCAGTGCTGAGCCCAAGGGCACACACTCGAGGAAGGGTCGCAGGAGGACAAACACGTTTCCTTGTGAACAGCAGGATGTGCGTGCACTCACCTCCTCCCAGGATGAGAGTTGCTAGCTGCCACTGCAGGACGTACTTCAGGCACTTGCCCACTCCCTCGGGTGTCATGTTGAAAGAGCACATGGGATCTCCGGCGACGGTGTCTGCCCCCAGCTGCAGCACAACCGCATCTGGGTTGAATGCGGCGTACACCTCCTTCAGCACGCTGTGGAGAGGAAAAGTGGTGAGTGTTACCACAAACATGGCTCAGGAGGATGCTGGTGGCATGGCCCTGGTCCCTCAGATCTACCGATGCCTCTCAAGGTTTCTGCATTCTCTGCTCCCACCCCCCTCATACCAGTTACACACCCTCTGCTCCCAGTTAGTCTTCTGCCTCCACTACTCTCCTGCAGTAAGTTTAGCTCTCAAAGTGCTCATCACAAGGCTGATGAAGGCAAAAGCATCACTGAGAACACAGGGGAGGGGGATCTAGTCCTGATCAGCTTAGTGGTACCATCAAACCACACGTTTACATTGGCCACCCTGAGCAGAAGGGCTGCAAGCCAAATCCAGGGGCTTTTCTCCCCTGTAAAAGTCAAGGTGAAGAGCAGGGTCTGGCAAAACAACAATCCTAAACTCTCAGACACCTCTCACCAGGACAGGACAGGATGAACAGAAGAAGGCTCTGTCTAGGTTCTCACTCTCCTCTCTCCCGTATGGCTCTTGAGGCAGAAATACATTTCCCCCGGCTCTAGTGGATGCTGGGGTGCAGCAGGGCCAGTATCCTGGAGATAAGTTTATTAGAAGCATTCTCTCTTGCAAAAGGCAATTGGGCATGTCAGACATTTTGCTCCAGGAGATTTTTAGTATTACGAACACCACAAAGSGAATAATCCTGTTACCAGCACTGTGCTCCAAAGCCCAAAATACAAGGCAAATAATGGAGAAAAACATGTTCCTTTCACAACAGTGTTTTTATTTTGCTAAAGTAGAAACAGATGTGATCCCTGTAATAAATGCTTTTGCCTTGGTTAAGAGAACCTAAGCATCGCCAGTTCTTATTTGATACACAATTAGAAACCACTGCGGTGCCAAACGAGAGAGCTGCTTCCCCGTGACAAAGAGCTTGCATTTACCAGCATTCACCCCAAGAAACTTAGCCAGTCACTGCACCCAGACAAGGAACCCCATTGAGCTCAGTGCAGTCTGCCAAGGCAGATGCCTGCAGGGCTGAGGCTATCAGCTCTACAAGCACCACAAATACACTACTGAAATACAGGCACTGCTGGGAAAAAACTCAACCGGTGATGAGAAAAACTCTGGGAAAAAACTCGACCCCCTGAGACCAAATATGCGAGCCTGGGGGAAAACAGGATTTCCATTCAGTATGCGTATTCACCCTGGGTATGGCAGCACAGCCTGAACATGCCAAGAGCCTGGCCCCAGCACTCCAGGTACCCAGCAGGGCCAGGTAGCTGGCAGCTACTCACACCACTCATGTTTTGACAGCTACCAGGCCACGTTGTCCACGCAGTCCCACCAAGCTAAGCAAGCTGAGGCAGATGGTGAAAATCACAGTGCCAAGGAAAGAGTGGTCAAATCGGCATAAGCTTCCTTCCTGAAGTGGACCCAAAGTCAGCCTCTCTTCTGCAGATGTCAAGGACAGGATGGATGAGAGGGGCTTCCGCCTCTGCCCAAGGCCCACGTTGTACTACCTTTCCCTGGAAAGGAGGACTGAACTGGCTTTCTTCAAACACTGTAGGGCTTCTTGACATTGTCTGCTGCTGGTGAGGGCTTTCGTTGCCTGCACTCAGACCTCTGCAAGTGCATCTAGCTCCTGTGAGTTGTCTCTGGGTCCCTCTTCCCCCATCTCCCTCTGACATGCTTCTCCACTTCTACTAGACAGGCAGCTGACACCGGCCAGTTCAAACAGCTTACTTTTTCCCCTAGGAAGCTTTACATTCCTCATGGATCCACCAGAAACGGGCAGATGCACGTGAAATAACACGGACAGAGGAAGGTTTACCTCTCGCTAGCAAAGACTGGGGGGCCCCTGCCCCCTCACCAATCTCACTGTGCAAAGACAGCCACTTCCACCAAAATGCAATCACTATCATGAGTTCTCCTTATTATTTCCCCAACGAAACTCA
This sequence comes from Phoebastria nigripes, assembly GCA_035582835.1. Classification (NCBI taxonomy): domain Eukaryota; kingdom Metazoa; phylum Chordata; class Aves; order Procellariiformes; family Diomedeidae; genus Phoebastria; species Phoebastria nigripes. Next base: position 41,174 of record JAYKAV010002915.1, read on the forward strand.
CTTCAGGCCAAGGCTTCCTACTATTTCTCAGCAAGGTCTCCCAGTGAGGATGGAGAAGAGTCTTTTAGCCCATCCCTGCAGGCTTTTGCTGCCTGCATGAGGAGTTTTAAACAAAATTCACTCTCTCCCAGGGCTTTTCATTTTCAAAGCACATTGCAGACATTACCTAAATGATAAACATCTCCTTGACACGACAGCATTTGTCTGTAGCTGCTGGGATCTCTGTTAACGCATAAGGGCAGCTTAGCCCCCTTCTTGCCCCATGCTGTGCTCAGGAACAGAGTAATTCTTTCTGGTGTTTTAGGAAATCAGCAGAAGGACTGCTCTGCAGTCTCAGCCCCGTGCAGATGTTGATGGACCCTCACATGCATGCAGGCTACAAGCTTGAGCTGACGACAAAGCCAAACTGATCATACAGCAGCAGGTAGTCCCTTCCACCCATCCTTCCCAGCCCCTTCCCTTTGCTTATGATGGAGCTGCTCTGATCCCACAGTGTGCAGTTTCAGAGAGCTGAACTAGTAGAAAGTTGCTTAGCAGGGTTAGTTTTCTGCTAGGTTAACTCCCTGAACTGGTTCACGGCAAGGAAAAGAGGGGAAAAGAGTGGGCAGCCAAGGATAAGGCAGTGGGAACGGGACTCTTCTCCCCTTCTGGCAGCATCCCTCAGGGAGACCAGCTCAGTCACGCCGTCAGAGCTCCAAGCCTGTCTGGAAACTCCTGATACACCTCCCTGCAACGGCAGACTAATCCCAGCTAGAAAACCGACTTTGCATCAAGATGCATCATGAGCATGGCAAAGACCTCTCACCGCCTCACAGCTGCGGGCACAGGAACCTCTGACCTGTGACAGCTGGCTCCAGTGGGACAGTACCCACATCACTGCGGCCAGGGAATGGCGCAGCCAGCAAGGACCGTGCGGTCTGGGCTGTGCGCTCATTTGGCACATGTGCAAAGGGGATGTTCTGTCCCCTTTCTGTTCCTGAAATAACAAACAAGTTCAGGGAAGTCTCATGAGCAACATAGGGCCACGAAGACAAGGTGACCCCAGCGGTTCCTTTCTGGCCCTGGCAGAGCAGTGCGCCGAGGCAGGGCTGCATTGCCTGCCCTTGCAGCGGAGATGGAACAGACGTTGCCTGTTTTCAAACTTCTCCCAGCTCTTTCTTTCAGCAGTATCCAATTCACTGCCCCCCCTGCCAGCCCCCAAAGGAAGCGGCTGACAGAGAAATCAGAAGAACAGCTAAAACAGTCAGTGGCTGACAGGGCGGATGGAACAGAACGGGCTTCTGCAACTGCTCAAGCAAACCCAAAATGGCAGTCAAAATTTCACAGCCCCAGTGAGATTGCCACTGGAAGAGGACCAGTGCCACACGATGATTCCTCCCATCGGTGTCAGGAGATGGCCAGCAGCATGGGAAGGAACTCCCCAAATTGGAGGGCTTTCCTTTACATGGATATACATGCAAGATTGTGACTTATACCTCCGACCTCCAAAAAGCTGCATCCATAACCCACCAACCAATCAAGTTACATCCGCTGTCACCTTAGGAGCAACAGATGGGCCTGCCTGCTCCTCCTCCTGCCCACGCTGCAGGCAGACAAGACCCAGAGCTGCCCGGGGCCCTGCTGCTCTCAGAGCCAGCAAATGCTCCCCACGCCAGCTTGCCTCCTGGCTCCTGTGTGTCTGCCACCCTGCTGCTGACTGCCCCACTCTGTACATGTCCCAGCTGGACCCATGATATGCCAAGGTGACAGCTGCACTAGCAAACACCATGAGCCCTGTCTGTAAGCTAAAGAAAGCAGCCAGACTAATTTTGTCAACTGGAAAGTAGGTTTGAGCTGGGGGTCATGCCCAAACGCAGCACACATGTAATGCCTGCCAGCACAGGCACTCAGAAAGCTCCATGATCCACCAGGCTGAACTGGGCCTTTTCCCCAGCTTAAAGCTTAGGACCTTTCAAAAGAAAGCAGGGGTCTGGAATTTCAGCCCAAGTTTCAAAATTTCATCCCAAACCATGAAAAACTCAGAACATGAAACTTCTGCAAAGTTTGTGGGACTATGGACGTATTTTAAACTTTTAGAGTCTGGAAGAACATTTAGGAATTGGGCTTTGCTGCATGATGAAAAGCAACCAATGAAGTCCAGATGGTGGGCTAGGTCTCCCACATTCACCGCCTGCCCCATGCTGTATTCAACCCTTACAGCAACAGGAAGTGGAAGACCAATCCCTTCCAAGCAGATCCCAAATCCAGCTGTCAATCATATCCCTAATCTCCAGAGCCTCCCAACAACACGGTCACTCTGGGGTCTGTACGGTTCAGTGCCTATGCCCAAGGACCAGATTCAGAACCAGCCTCATACTATTGCAGGATTTCCAGGCCACGTGGTGCTTTTCATGCCACGCACACCCAACACCTAGACGGAGCAGGCACCCTCTCCATAGGAGTCTCCATTTATACCTGCATGACATGAAAAAGCCCCGCTAGATGCTGACAGTCATGCAGGAATTGCTTTTTATCATGCACTCCATTTTTTGACTTCATTTTCCCCCACCGCTGTCTGCTTTAGACTGGCACTCCACTGGGAAGAGGCCACTCACCTCCCTGCTGGCCTCCTCCCCAACACTGAAATGGGGGGAAGGATGCGTCAGTAGATACCCTCGAGCCACCGTAGCTAGGAACAGGCACAGCTGGATGCACTGCGAAAGCAATACTGCAGCCTCCCAAGAAACAGCAGTCTCTGCTTTTAGTCTTATTCTTGCAAGTAGGAAACTTGCTTCAAAAAAAAGAATAGTCTATTCTGGGTTTTCCCATCTGGGGCTTGTCAAAGGGCTTCACAAGAGGCACCAAAAGAAAGACAGCCAACCATCAGGAGGCTGAAATTGGATCCACAGAGAGCCATGCTGCCACCTGGGATACTGTAGGTGCCCACATATTGACAGAGGTTAAAAGCTCTCGCTTAGAAGGATAAAAAAAAAAAAGTATTATTTTTCATCTCGCCAAAAGCCTGCAGAATAGGAAAAAGCAGATCAGATCAGAGAAGGGAGAACTGGCCTTGCTGCTGCTATATCGTTCCCTGAGAACAATCAGCCTCACTCTGCCTGTGCCACTGCGGGCAGCACGATGAGACCCCAGCCCGTGGTCCCACCACCAGGCAGCGCCAACACAAGGTACATCACCTATGGCAGCTGAGTCCAAAGGAACTGAGACAGCTGGCTGCTGGGATGCAACACAGTCATGCTGTTTTCCTTTACTAAGACACTGTAAATAGAGAAATAGTATCTTCTTTCTAGATAGCAGGCAAGCCTTTGGTGCCACAAAGGTCCCGCATGCTTTCCTTGCAAGTGACCCATGTTACTAACTGGTTTCTCCACCAACATAATAGACACATCACAACTTCCACTCGAGCAGATCTTTGTCACACAGTCCAGCCTGCATTGGCTAAAGCAGAATTTCGCTAGATCCATGCCTACACAGCGCTAACACAGCTCCCCTGCATCACATATAACAACAGGCCAAACAGCATTCAGATTTTGGGGTGGGTTTGTTTGTTTTCTGGGTTTTGGTTTTTTTGTTTTTTTTTTTTTTACATTCTGGACAATACTAGAGGACAAATAGCTGATCAGTTATCTCTTTCAGCTATAATTAATTGTAAGTTTATCAAGCAAACTACTACAGCCATTTAAAATAACTCAGATTTCTCTTTGTCTTTGGAGCAAAGATAATGCTTTTGAATGTCTCTGGATTATTTCTAAGTTTACTTTTCTGCACTTGCAATGTTTCTCACATATTGCATTTTTTTTAGTCTTCACAAGGTTAATATTTAAACTCCAGGTAAAGTTACTGACATCTTTTCAGAACAAATTTCATTAATTTGGGCAGTTTTGGAAGGTGATCAAGCAAATCAGCTATTCTGGATGCTTACAATTAGCCAGACCCATCATAACTTTCTCTTTTGATGGAGAGACTACATGAGCAGGTAGGCTCCCAGAGGGCTCTTAGTGGGAACATGCCTTGGACACGAGCAGAGCATACCACAGAAACTCAGCATCCAGCTCTGGTGCTGTCACTCTCATGGCAGCTCTGAAACTTTTCATCCCTGGCTGCCTTTGTCTTCAAAATTTTAAAGACATCAGACTTTCCAGAAAATAAGTAAATAATGTCACACTTTGGCCCCCTTTCTACACAGCAGCTATTAGTAACAATGTACTTTAATTGGAGCCCGTGTCATTCAACTTCCAGAAACAATAGGCAATTATCCGTGCGCCACACCACCTCGAAAGCAGGATAGGAGTTTATCTTCTAGAACACAAGCACTGTAATTTATAGAGGCAAGTTCAAAGTGCACATGCTCCGAGACACCAAAAGCAAACTTCCTCCTCATTTATTTATATCACTGTGCTGCAGCAGATCAGCTTCCACCAAGACTGGGGATGCAGTTGTCCCCGGCACCGAAGGAGGTGAGACTGTTTTGCACAGCATCTCCCTGGCATTTTGCTCCAGGAATGCCTGATCTGGCAGCGCTTCAGCCAGGAGCAGAGGGCTGCCAAGGAGCAGCTCTCCTCTCACCAGCAGGGGACACAGGAGAAGAATACGAGGAAAGGTTCTGCGCAGGGTGTAGTGAGCCTGCAGAAACCCGTGTCGGAGGGAGTCACGAGCACCAATCCCACCGCGGGTTTGGGAGGCACAGGCAATCATCCTCAGACATGAGCTGGATGAGACACCCACAGTCATGCACGACTGCCTCCTGGCCAGCACAGAACTCCTCCTCTTTGCCCACGAGATGCTTTGGTTATATGCAGCTTGGAACCTATGGTAGGTTTTGATGTCCTTCAACTGGGAATGCATGCAACGGTCTACTCCTGACTGGTCTCCTAAACCCTACTCAGCCCCTAAAGCTGCCCTGCCTTTTGGAAGCACGTCACCCGGCAGGAAGAGGGCTGCTCTACCATCAGCAGTAAAAAGCACTAACAAGCTAGCAGGAGGCGTGGCCACAGCATGACTGCCCTAATGGGCTACAAGTCTGGAGAGGTTTCAGCCCTCAGCTGTTAGAGCTGAGAAGTGGATGTGCTACCGTGTCCCGCAGCCCTGTGCTGAGGCTCCTCTCCCCTTGAAAAGAACAAGCCCCGCAGCCCAGTTTTGACATAGGGAATGGCTTGTGAGGTCCATCACCAATTGAGTGACAGAGGGGCCTGCCGGGAGGCAGCTCAATCACTGGCAGACGTTCACCCTTCAGCCTTTCATTCTTCCAGCATAGACAAAAGGTGCCTGGAAAACACTTTTAGCTCAGCCCCAAGCATATCTCCCACAGATGGTCAGGGTTCAGAGCATTTATTTGAAGAAAAAGCATCTGGCCCTAAGTCCACAGCTAAAAAGTACTTGTCCCTTCTCAGTCTCTCCGTAAACACACAAGGCTGACCCGTGGCAGAGAGACCCTCCAGCCACCCACAAATGCCTCTGTATATTCAGTTTGCCTAAGGATTCGGACAAGACCTCTGAGACCTCTTAAGATCCGTGTTTGTTGTAATCAGAAACTGTAACAGGGGAAGGGGCAAGCGTTAAGGAAGGACTGTAATTAAAAATAGTAAATAAACAAAATCTGTGCAGTCTCTGTTCTTTAAAATCCCATCCAAGTAAACTGTATCAGAGCAAGAGGGCTTACGTTTCACAGATCTGGTAATATTTCTCATCCTGAATGCCATCTTGAATAGGTACATTCACGCTGTAATAGCGACCTTTCCCCAGGCCAACATCTGTCACATCACCGGTGCCTGAAAAACAGAAACACCCCATGGTTATTACGAGGGAAAGGGGATTAGCAGCAACAGAAATGTGTGGGATGTCTCAGATGAGAGCAGAGAGCCAGGACCTTTGGCATGCTTATGGAGAAGTCCACTTGCCACCACCAATAAAAGAGGGGTTGGATGGACCTGGTTCTCACCCTCTGCCCAATTCTGTCACGCAGCTTTCAAGGGCTGCAGCTGGCTGCCCAGCAGTGGATCTGCCCAGAGCTTAGCTATAACCAGAAAGGGAGAAATGCCAGACATGTAGTTCCCCCCTCTTTCCTTCTCCTGGGTCAACAGGAGAGGAGGTGAGACACCTCTGCTGGACAGAAGGGATGGGACCTGCCTTTGCTGGGGCCTCATGATGTGYGAACCGAATTAGCACAAATCCCACAAGTTCAACTTGCCTGGGAAAAATCCTGGCGAAAACTTGTGCAGAGAAACAGTCATGACTTTCGAGGTGAAACTAAAGGCATCTTCAACTCCTATGAGAAAAGGGAAGAGAAAAAAAGCTTTCATGCATCATTCCCATAAATGACAGAGTCTAAACACACAAACGAGCCACTCGATAAACATGGGGCACCAAGCAGAGCAGGAACGGAATGAACAAAGCAGAAAACCAGACATGGCTCAATAAATCCATCCTTAATCAACGAAGACCCAAATTCAGCTGAAGCAAAGGTCACAATTGAAATGAATTTGGCGGGTCTCATGCTAATCAGTACTGAATGGATCTCAATACCTCAGGTCAGTGCCCACATTAGCAGCACTTGCCTGCACTGCTTGGCCTGCAAGGCTGGGGGACGGAGCTGAGCAGGGATGCCTTGGCCAGAGCTTGGCTCTGATTAGAACCAGAGCTACTGGGCTCTCTCGCTTTTTCTCAGCACTGCTGCAGTTCAACACGCCTTTTCTTTTCCTTAAAGACATATTAAAATAGTGGGGGTGGGGAGGGAAAAAGAAGTAACAGGAAACTTAACAGAAACCAAATGTGGGGGGAAAACAGAGCAAAATGAAACACACCATAAAATTTAGGAGAGCAGGAAATGTTAAATGGTGTTGAAATAATGTCCCTGAAGGAGAGAGCAGTTTCAGCAAGGCCAGCTCTGGCTTTAGTTTTATAGCATCAAGCCTTCTTTTAAAAGCACCATTTACTACTGACTGCTTCCCTCTTGCACTGGTGGCATTAAACAATTAAACACTGTCAGCAGCTGTTCTGCTGGGATGAGAGACAAAGGACTGGGGGAAGTCCTTGCTGGAGAGCCACTGGCAGAGGGGATTACTGCAATGGGAACACACTGTTTGTTGCTTTAGGTACAAGACTGCTGCCCAGACCCTCAAGAGAGGTCTGATGAGCAGCACAGGGCAAATCCATAAAGCAGGACAAGGCGGAAATGGATTGAGGGAACCTGACTGCACTGAAAGGAGGCAAAGCCATGGCTGTTGCAGCAGGTAAAGCCCTACTGCCCTGACAGGCCTTCCCTTCTCCCATTCCTCCCCCTGAGTCTGTGTGGCTGTGCCGTTTGCAGCCTGCGCCGGGCCTTACCATCCCCATGATGCAAATCCAAATCGATATAAAGGACACGGTCAAATTTCTGGCGCAGCCGCAGGATCCCCAAGACAGCGTCATTCAGGTAACAGAAGCCAGAAGCTTCATCTCTGTGAAAACAATGTCTGTGAGGTTGAACATCGCCAACGCAATTGCCACTGATCTTGGCGTTGTCACTTTTGCTTCGCAAGTCTCCACCTCGCAGGGGGACAGAAGAGGATGAAGAGCCCGGCCAAGGCCCAGCAGGGACCAAGGAATGGGTCAGGAGCAGCTCAAAGCATGGCTGGGAAGCACAGAGAGCATGACTGCTTGTACCAATTGCTTCTCAACCCTGGGCTTGCTGGCAGCTGGTAAAGCATCAGCTGGCTCTGCTGCAGAGAGGCCCTGGCCCACGGGGGGCTTGGCAGTGTACCTCTGACCATTTCACTGTTGCACAAATAAAACATTAGCTTTCTGCACCCAAGATATTTTAAAGAAGTTCAGAGCCACTCAACTCAAACCCACTCTCCGCTGTACCTCCTCTCCCTCTGTGGCAAGAGAATGGGCCCCTGGACAGTCCTGCTTGGGCATTTTCCTGCGAGTGCTGGACAGGCACAGGCAGGCAGCCACTCCATCCCTGCTGTCCAGGTCACAGCTCCCAGGAAGGTCCTGGCAGTGAAAGGCAGGTCCAAGGCAGTTGCAACACTCTGCTGCTCTGTTCTAAAGTCTCGGGGTATGAAGGTTAAACCTCTCCCCAATGCAACACTCTCCCTTCCTCCCCAGGAAAATGCAGACAGGATGCCCCACATGCAGTCCCTCACCATACAGTTCCTAGGCTCAGCCAGAAGAGAGCCCCAGCAGCTAAACAGAGGACAGATGTTACATGGAAGGATTTATCCCTGACATATATCAGGGGGCAGCTTCCATATTGCTGGCATCAAAGGAACAAGAAAGTTTCTTAATCCCTACTCCAGACTCGCTTCACAGTCAAGTCCCTATCACCACTTGGCACTAGCCCATACGCACTCTTAGGTCAGCCCTGGATAGCTGATTTAAACCAAAGCTTTATACTTTGCAACAGGAGTGTCCAAACCCCTCTTCCCCAGGCTCAAACGACTCCAGGATCTAAGATGTGCCTCTTGGAAATGCTTCTTGACTTTCAGCCACAGCACTCAGCTCATTTCCCCCAACACTCCCCTGCTCAGCAAACAGCTGGAAACAGCGAGGAGCAAGCACGGGGTGGCAGAACTGCACTTGCTCTCACTCCCTGCAGATGTCATGGAGCACAGATGCTTCCCAGTGACTCTTTTCATTTACAGTGATGCTGAGAACTGGGATATTAGCAGGTATCCTGGGAATCTTCCTTAACTGTGATTACACACTGTACTCCTCCCCTCCTTCCCAGCCCTCAAGGAAGCAAAGTGAAATATGTCATGTCTTGGGCACTCTCTCCATACTGTAACACACGATCTCTTTCAAACTCAAGGCCAAGCAGAGCAGGACACCAGCTCGGACAGAGGCTGACCAGCGTCAGAGCTGCAGCTCACGGCCAGCACTTGGGATTTCTACCCCCACAGATCCACACAGCAGAGCTCGGACTGTCACTGCCGGAAGGGAAGGCAGGGCTGGGTCAAGAAAAGGCACCAACTCAGCATCTCGACTTCTGCCCCAAAGGCATACCAGTGAACTGGGAGCTTCAAAAGCCCCAAGTGACAGTGGTTACCATTCCTACCTTTACAACCTTGGAAAGTAACTAAGCCACCAGACAGCAGGTCTTTTTTGACAAAAGGACATGTATTTTGCACCAGGCATCTGCAGTTGGGTGTCAGTCTGGCTGGACCTTCACACTGGACTGGCACCTACCACAGCTGCTGCCTAACCTGCAGCATCCCACGCCACTTCACTGGGGTGACTGGGAAGGCTCCTTTGGGATCAGTAAGTATTAAACGCCTTTTTTAAACAGACTATTTGCTTCCCAGAACAGTGCTAACAGCACAGCTCAGTGGCAGCAACACTGCTAAGATTTCTTCTGTTACAGACATTTTACAAACTATGCAATCAAGATAAAAGAGAAAAGAAGATTTTTAAAAAGCCATCGCTCCTGTGAAGAACAAGAAAGCTCAGCTCAGCCAAGCTAAACTCTCTCCTTTCTCAGCAAGCCGTAGCTGAACACATATTCAGCAAAGCGCTGACCAGGAAAAGGGTCCTGATGAGACGTTGCCATTGCTGGAGTTTGCACACTACCGTTACACCTCCAGAGTTTCTCTGCCAGATCAGAAAAGTCACTGGAGCAAGAAGAGAAACCTGCACACTCATGTACAAGTTGTTAGGGTTAGACACGTGGTTCATGCTAATTTCTGGGGCTCCCCAGGGAAACAGAGCGGCGCTGCAAAGGCCAGTTAGCTGGGGACAGGGAAGGGTGCTGTCTTGTCTGCATATGCAGGCAGGCCTCATTTTTTGGGAGATTGGGGACACAAGTTAAAATAAAACATACATCCATGGAAAATGGGGAAGCCATAGAAACAAATTATTTTACCACTACAGAATCACAGGATTCAGGGATGAAATTTTTACTTCCTCTCCTGTTGTTCTGGAAGATCGTTATTGACATTACAGCTCAGAGCAAACAGCCACCCACAGAGCATGGGGAAAACCAGAGGTCAGTCCCGCACTGTTTCAAACCTCTTATTAAGAAACCAAAAAAGCCACACAAAACAATTTGGACAACATGTTCCCATTCTCTTCCAAGTTGGGAGCGACACCAATTGTTCGCCTCTCCACAGCCCTTCTCTATGGACTTTGCAAAATCAATTCTCACTTGAACTCCCGGAGATAACCTAGTATCAACGGATGGCAGGACACCTCTGAATATATCTGCCCCAGACCTGCACTGCAGTCCGTGATAGCATCAGGACTGGGCAGTAACCAGCCTACTCTCAGGCCTCTGCCCTACACTCTGCTTCTTTCCTATCTGCCTCCTGCCTTCCCTCACCCATCTCACACCTTGCTCTCTCTTCCAGCTGGATTGCCACACCTGATGGTTTGCAGGGAAGCTGGGAGCTAGGAGGCGGGGTTCAGACACCAGGTGAGAAAACACAAGGGAAGAGATTGTTTTCTTACTTCTTTGCATGATGCCACCCTCCAGGCCAGTTAATCGCTACCTTGCACTTGCCGTCCAGCAGGCACTGGGCTGCAGTGATGGTGGCTCCTCCCACGGCTGCCGCATAGTCAAAGATCCCTTCAGTAGCTGGACAGTCGTAACCTGCAGGTAAGAATCCGTGTGTCAGACACAACAGGCCTTTTCCTCTGGGGGAAGCACATTCTCTCTGTTTTGAGCTCTCTCTCTTTAACCACTGCTCTAACTTTCTGTTCCAGGTGCAATGAAAAAGCCACAGCACAAAACCCTCACAACAGGCATCGGACTTGGACTCACACAGCAGATTTAGGTGGTGAAAGTAGGAAAAAAATCATATTGGGTTTGTGTGGCAAGGTTTTTGTAGCAGGGAGGGCTGCAGGGCTGGCTTCTGTGAGAAGACACCAGGAGCTCCACCCATGTCGGACGGAGATGGCTCCAAGACAGACCTGCCGCTGGCCAAGGCTGAGCGCATCAGCAATGCTGGTGGCACCTCTGTGATAACATATTGAAGACAGGGTAAAAAACACTGCGCAGCAGCTAGGAGAGAGGAGTGAGAATATGTGAGAGGAACAACTCTGAAGACACCAAGGTCAGTGAAGAAGGAGGGGGAGGAGGTGCTCCGGTGCCAGAGCAGAGATTCCCCTGCAGCCCACAGTGAAGACCATGGTGAGGCAGGCTGTCCCCCTGCAGCCCATGGAGGTCCGCGATGGAGCAGATATCCACCTGCAGCCTGTGGAAAACCCCACGCCAGAGCAGGTGGATGCCCAAAGGAGGCTGTGACCTCGTGGAGGACCTGTGCTGGAGCAGAGCCCTGGCAGGACCTGTGGACCCGTGAAGAGAGGAGCCCACACTGGAGCAGGACTTGTGACCCCGTGGGGGACCCACACTGGAGCAGTCTGTTCCTGAAGGACTGCACCCCGTGGAAGGGACCCATGCTGGAGCAGTCTGTTCCTGAAGGACTGCACCCCGTGGAAGCGACCCACGCTGGAGCAGTCTGTTCCTGAAGGACTGCACCCCGTGGAAGGGACCCACACTGGAGCAGTTTGTTCCTGAAGGACTGCACCCCGTGGAAGGGACCCATGCTGGAGCAGTCTGCTCCTGAAGGACTGCACCCCGTGGAAGGGACACACGCTGGAGCAGTTTGTGAAGAACTGTAGCCTGTGGGAAGGACTCACGTTGGAAAAGTTCATGGAGGACTGTCTCCCATGGGAGGGACCCCATGCTGGAGAAGGGGAAGAGTGTGAGGAGGAAGGAGCGGCAGAGACAAAGTGTTATGAACTGACCACAACCCCCATTTCCCATCCCCTTGCACTGCTCAGGGGGAGGGAGATAGAAGAGCTGGGAGTGAAGTTGAGTCTGGAAAGAAGGGTGGATGAGGGGGAAGGTGATTTTAGTTTTGTTTTCAATTTTCACTATCCTACTCTGTTATTAATTGGCAATAAATTGAATTAATTTCCCTATGTCAAGTCTGTTTTGCCCATGATGGTAACTAGTAAGTGATCTCCCTGTTCTTACCTCAACCCACGACCTTTTCCATCATATTTTCTCCCCTACCCTATTAAGGAAGAGGAGAGAGAGAGCGTCTTGGTGGGCAGCTGGCGGCCAGCCAAGGTTAACCCACCACAAAAATCAACAATCAAAATGTTTCCTTGCACTCAGATCATTCACAGATGGGTTTTGAACCAACTTCTGATCTGTGTGCCTGCCTAGCCCGACCTACTGGTCCCTCATACCAATCTTGCAAAAACATTCTCAGTTCTCTGGCTACTCTACCAGGAAAAGCCCTGACACAGTCACTGATATATCTCCCCCCTAAAAACAGACATCCACAAAGGACATGGGCCTAGGTATGCTGGAGGTCTATAGCTAGAATACGATCTTCACCTATTCCTACAGCAGCCTCCCTGGAGCCATTCCCCAGCAAGGCATGACCCTAGGGCTGCTCCTCTGCCTGCAGACAAATCACCTTCAGAAACGTAAAGGGCAGATCTAGGGGAGACTCATGAGATCAGCACAGAATCTGCACCACTGCTTCAGTGCTGGGTCACTCCTCCTGTTCCTGAGACTAAGACAGTACCCACAGCCACCTTGCCTACTTTAACTACTGCATTGCTCAGGCTGTCTTAAGTCCAGGCAGGCAAGAGCCCTCTGCTTGAGATGTAAGGAGAGTCACCAGGCAAACAGCAGCCGCTCTGGTCACTGGCTGTAGCTTCAGGCTGTTATTCACGTGTGCCCTCCACCACAGCAGGCTTGCGGCAGCTAGTCTCAGCTCTGTTCCAAGGGCAGCATGTCAGGGCCTTCTGTCCTGCCTGAAATCCTCAAAGCAGCAGCAAAAGGCACTGGCTCCCAGTATGCAAGCGACAGGCTGAGCTGCACAGAGCAGCAGCGTGAGGCTGACAGTACCCTCTGCTGGCAACAGTAAAAACACCGCCTGACAGGCAACTGCTGGCTGACAGGGTTCAGCAACACCCCATCAAGAAGTGTTTCCCTCTGCAAACAGCCCAGCAGCCCACCTGAGCTCACCCCTCTGTCTAACCTCAGCTCCAGCAAAAAGCATCCTGCACCTGATACTCAGTTAATCTGTCACTGAAGATATGCGTCCTTACCCAGTCCATACTCCACGGACTCCGGATGGTCATCATCCCCCTCCTCACTGACCTTCTGCAGGTGCTGCAGGTAGGCGTCTGTGTGGAAGCTCGCCATCTCCTCCATGGAGGCCACTTTTGGCTTGACTATCCTAGGCAGAGAGGAGGAAGGGAGCACGTCAGGACAAGAGGCTCCAAGGTTCGGCTGGAATGCCCAGCTTTAACCTCCTCAGACTAGAAGCCTTCTTTTGGCAATTACTGTTGAAAAAGTAAACAAACCCCCCTCCTCCTCTCACACCAAACTGTCACTTTGAGTGAGAAAGCCACTCAGCTGCACTGGAGTAGGCCTTTCCCCCAGCTTAGCACTGTCTGCTGTGCCCACCCCAACAAGGAACATCTGCAGGTGCTGCCTGCATTAACCTTTCCACTTTGCTTCAAATCTTTTCCCTTTTCTGCACGTTCTCCCAGTCTGAGCAATCTCCAGCAGATCCAACATTCTGGTTACACACAGAGGAAATAAGAGAGTGAAAACGTCCAGGCCCAGCCCAGTGCTGCGGCAAGACACCAGCCCGCTGGGTCAAGAGCTGAGCAGCACCTCTTACATACTCTTAACTCCGCCTGTGTTCAAAGCAGAGACCGTCTCTGTCCTCAGCAACTCGCATATCACCTTTCCCGGGTTTGGGCGCTTTGCAATCTGCCTAAATAAATCTTGCGACACGTTGAAGCCCTCTCCAAACCTCAGACTCTGGGGATGCGCGCCAGCAACGCAGTACAGCTCCATATGCTACTGGAAGAATGCAAGAAGCTCCCAGCTCCAGGCTAGCCCAGGCGCTGGGCACTTCTCACCCTATGCCAGGGCAAAGAGCCCTTTGGGTCCACCTCTGTAATGGTACCTGCAGCTATTTCCCAAGCACACTCTGCCAAAATGACCAGAAAGAAAAAAATCCTTTTAAAAAAAAGTCCCAGTAGGACTTTCTGGCCCTGCTGAACTGGAGTGTGGGATTTTTTAAGATTTTATGAGATGCTACGTAAGAGAGGCTGAGCTAAGCCTTTTCTTTCCCTTCATATCCCCCAGTGTCAAGAGCCTAATGGGGCAGGAGGGTTCTCACTCTTCCACCTTAGACCTCATCTTGTCTTCCCTCCTGAACAGCACCAAGACCTCACAAAGTCTCCCAAATCAATCACAACACAGCAAAACAACATGGTCCCTCTCAGCATCAGCACTGGTCAGTGGATTTGGAGCAGCGCCAACAAGGATGGTTTCTACGTCATCACTTCTGCTCAGAGCCACGAGAGCAGCAGGTGACAGCATGCTCTGAGCAGAAAGCACAAGGCAATTTGTACTCCATCGGACCAGGAAGGGTATCCGAAAATTACACCTGCCGTAATTACCATAATCTTGTCCATTTAGCAAAACGAGCAGACCTTCCTTAGATCCTAGAAATACACGCTGCGTGGGCTCCTATAATCATGCTGCCAGCAAAGACAGTATAAGACCTGCAGTTACTCAGTATCTTCCAACCTTAGCAGAGAAGAAAATATTCTCTTCACAGAAAATGGGAGCACTTACTTCATCTGGTCAAGTAAGGAATATGCTTCAATCAACGAATGTACCATACTGGCCTAAAAAAAGAAAAATAAGACCATGAGAGCAGCTCTAGTGTAGGTGACAGAAGCACAGCAACTGGGGGCTGAATGACTTGCAGCGAAGGTGTAACTGTGACTTCTCCCAGCAGCACAGCTAAACTGGCACCAGCCTGAGCAGGGTCCCTAGACAGGGTCTCCCCTACGGAGGGTGTGCAGCACAGCAGGGGGTGTGGGGGGGACTTCCCGGTGTGTCAGGAACAGGCACAGCAGCGCACAGCTTCTCGGCGGCGGGGCGCCTGGGAAGTGCCACTTCTGTGTCCCAGCCACCCGCTCCCGCCCTGCCGGAGGCGGCGTAAGGGGAGAGACAGGCTCTCCCTCCGACCCCACACGCCTCCTGCCCAGGGCCGGCGGTGCCTCCCCACCGCTGCCCCTTCCCCCAAGCTCCCCGCACCCTCCCGCTGTCCCAGGTGCCGGCAGCCTCCCCAAAGCCCCCAGACTTCCCGGCAGCCTCCCTGGGGTCTCCTCCGACCCCAGACCTCACCACTGCGCTCCCAACACCCC